>CABHPH010147285.1:30541-76509 GCA_902168325.1 Peromyscus nudipes | reverse complement strand
CATTCTCTCCGTGGTGCCATTGAGTACAGCTGGAAGTGTGCCGTCCTCGTTCCACAGTGTGACTTTGGGGAAATAACTCAATGCTGGATTCCACGCCCACTTAGCTGTTGTGCTTACTCTTAACAGTTAGGACTGGGGTTCAACATCCGCAGGCAGAGATAGACATTCGACAAATATGCTGCCCAACATAGGTGCAAGCACAGGGCACCGACTAGGGCATTAAACATGACACTTTCTCTTGGAGCTTACAGCCCCCCTGGAGAGGTGCTTAATAATTCAATGTACTAAAACTATTTAATGACAATTTTGATATGGACCAAAGGAAGTGTAAGCACAGAATCATTTGGGGAGTCCAAGTAAAGTGTCTTTAAACGGGTTTGTTTTTGTTTTTGCTATGATAAAACACCATGACCAAAAGCAGCTTGAGAAGAAAGAGTTGATTTGGCTTACAATTCATCATCAAGGGAAACTGAGGCAGGAACTGATACAGGTGGAGGAACCCCATGGCTTACTCAGTCTGCTTTTTTATACCACCTAGGATTGCCTGCCTGGGGTGGCACCACCCCAGACGGGCTGGGCCCTTTCATATCAGGCATTAATCATGTGCTAGAGACTTGCTTACAGGTCATCTGGTGAAGGCATTTCTCAACTGAGGTTCCTCTTCTGAGATGGTTGTTTTTGCTCTTTTGGGGGCCCGCTACCCAGCTCCCAAATAAATCACACACGGAGGCTTATTCTTATATATAAATGCCCGGCCTTAGCTTGGCTTGTTTTTTGCCAGCTTTCCTTAACTTTAAATTATCCCATCTACCTTTTGCCTCTGGGCTTTTACCTTTTCTTACTTCTTTCTATACTTATTTTCACTCTTACTCTGTGGCTGGGTGGCCCCTGCTGTCCTCCTCTCCTTGTTCTCTTGCTCCTTCTTCTTCTTCCTCCTAGATTTCTCCTTCTGTTTATCCTCTCTGCCTGCCAGCCCCGCCTATCCTTCTCCTGCCTTGCTATTGGCTGTTCAGCTCTTTTAGACCAATCAGGTGTTTTACACAGGCACAGTAACACAGCTTCACAGAGTTAAACAAATGCAACATAAAAGAATGCAACATGTCTTTGTATCATTAAAACAAATGTTACACAGCCTAAACAAATGCAACACATCCTAAAATAATATTCTACATTTCCCCCTTTTGTCTAAGTAAAAATGAAAGATTTAATTTTAAGATAGTAAAACTATATACAACAAAAACAGTTATCAAGTAAGAATTACATTTACAATATTATGTCCATTTGTAGTTAGCATATTCAGAGAAAATAACACATTATCTATCCTATCTTAGTGAGTCCAAAGTCTTACACCTTACTTCCTATCATAACTAAGGAAAAGTGCAAATATAACTATCTAGTCTTCAACTCTATCAAAGACCCAGAGGATGTAATATTATCTAACAACAAAGACATTTGGCTGCCTAGACAGTCACCCAAGATTCCTCTGCAATGTTGGGGCATCCATCTTCAGCCTACAGGCCCAGAATATCTGGCCTAGCCATGCAGATTAACTGTTTAAAATCTCTCCTGGGCAAGGCAGTGGTGGCACACACCTTTAATCCCAGCACTCGGGAGGCAGAGGCAGGTGGATCTCTGTGAGTTCGAGGCCAGCCTGGGCTACAGAGTGAGTTCCAGGAAAGGCGCAAAGCTACACAGAGAAACCCTGTCTGGGGGGGGGTGCGGGGACGACTCTCCTGGCCAGAGAAGAATTATAGATTCACAATAAGAGAGATTCAGATGGAATAAAACTAAACTGTTTACAATGTGTGTAAAAATGTACTTAGGCTTGAAAGAGAGAGAAAAGGAATATATGCAGTTATGTAAAGAAATAGTTTTAAAAATAAAGTCTTTAAAGAGATAGTAAAGTAATATTAAAGTTAAGTCACACAAAAATGAAGATTACACAGAGTCTGAATTGTGCTGTCTTTGGGATTTTAACTGGAGAGACTTTTGATTGTAAAGGCTGCTGAGTTAAACCAATATATATATTTTAAAGGTATCTTGACTTCAAAATTTGGGTCTAAGGATATAGATATACTGCTTTGGAAAGGAGGCTCTGATTTTGTTTCCATAGGAAGCAAGAGGCTATGGATTTGTTCCGGGTTAAGATGGATCAGATTTGATCAACTGAGACCTCCTGAATTTTAACAGAGGGTACCTATCAATAAAGATTTTGGCCAGTCTTTCCAGGACTTGACCATTATCTCAAATTTTCTCAAGATCCCCATAAGATTAACAGAGGCCCCAACCATCAGGAAATAATATGAGAAGCTATGCCCAAATTCCCAAAATATTGTTTATAAATGTTTATTTTTATTTAAAGGGGGTTGATTATAAATGCAATCTCTTTCTAAAGAAGAAAGGGGGATATTATAGATATGATAGGATGAAAGGGTAGATTATTGAATCTACTTTTAAAGAGCAACAACTTGTTTAAAATGTTTTACATTGCTATGCATTATGATTTATTGATGCAAATTTAAAGTTGATTTTGTTATACTGTATATATTTCTACTCCTGTTTGGGGTATTATGTTTGTGCAGCTCATTTGAAATTGTAATGTATAGTTGAGAAATACAAATTAATAGTCAAATTTATAGTCATGTTAAGTTTTTTAGGTATATACAAAGATATATTTCAATTAGGAAGGTAATCTTCAAACACTTCAAAAACCTACAGAATATGGCATTTAAAATGTTTTAAAAACTTAGACTTTCTGGACAATGAGACACATCTGCTCCTGGCAGCACTAATTTACTTCAAAGAAGATGATGGGCATCAAAAAACTCCATATGGAGTTTGCTTTCCTTATAGCAAAAGTTAGCCATTTGGGCAAGAAACTGTTCTTGCCTGGACTGCTTGACAAAATGTATCAACTGGACATGCAGGACCCATGGAAAAATGACCACTAAATTTTGCCAAAACAAGGTGAGATGGTCCTTCAGGTTCCTGCTTCATAGAGGAGACTTCCAGACATTCTGCAGGACACAGGGAGAAATGACTGTGAGACTCTAGACCTATGGGCTGAAGATGAATGCCCCAACATTTCAGAGGAACTTTGGGTGATTGTCCAGTCAGCGAGCTGTTTCTGTCATTCTAGATTTTTGGAAGTTGCTTACAATGCACTTCCTGTTTACTTAGGTAATAGTGTATCCTTCTGGGGTCTTCAATGTAGTTGAAGACTAAATAGTTATAATTTTCTTTGGTTATGATAAAAGATAAATGAGATATGAAACTTTAGATGCACAAATATAGAATAGATGATAAAATATTTTCTTTAATTTTGCCAAATACAAATAGACTAGATATTGTAACTGTAATTCTTGCTTGATAACTGTTTGTTATATGTAATTTTACTATGTTAAAGTTAAAGCCTTCCTTTTTGATTAGATAGAAAAGAGGAAGTGCTAGGGGATACCTTTCTGTATGCTGTGAATATATATTGTTCCCATTGGTTGATAAATAAAGCTGCTTTGGCCTATGGCAAGGCAGCTTAGAGGCAGGCAAGAAATCCAAGCAGATATATGGAGAGAAAAGAGAGACACCAGCCACCGCCAATAGAACAAGATGCCAGCAGACTGGTAATGCCATGGCCACGTGGCAACTTATAGATTAATAGAAATGGGTTAAGTTATAATAGCTAGCTAGCAAGAAGCCTGCCATAGGCCATACAGTTAGTAATTAGTGTAAGCCTCTGAATGATTATTTTATAAGCAGCCACGGGACCACAGGGCCAGGTGGGACCAGAGAAACCTTCCAGCTACAGTGAAGCAGGAAATTTGAAGAACTGTCCTGCCTTGTGTTGGCAAAGTTCATCAGTTGCTTTTCTCTATGTCCTGCAGAATATCTAGCAGACTTCTGTGAAGCAGGAATTTTGAAGAACTGTCCTGCCTTGTTTGGCAAAGTTCAACAGTCTTTTTCCTGTGTGTCCTGCATGTCCAGTCTACACAGCACATTGTCAGTAGTCAAAGGCAAGAGCAGTTTCTTTGCCCGGTGGCTAACCTTGCCACAATGAAAGCAAACCCCATAAGGAGTTTCTTCAGTGCCCATCATTCTTTTATGAAGTAAATTGGTGCTGCCAGGAACAGATGTGTCTCATTGTCATGAAAAACCTTAGGTTAACAAAACATTTAAATGCCATATCTGTACATCTTTGAAGGGTTTGGAAACCATTTATCTATCTAAAATATATCTATTTAACCTAGAAAACATACCTAATGTGACTACAAGTTTGATTATTATAGATTAACTACTAATCTCATTTCTTAATTACGAATTGCGTTTTTAAATGAACTGCATAAACACAATACCCCAAACAAGTATATATATACAGTGTAACAAAATTAACTTTAAATTTGTATCAATTTACCAAAATCCATGCCAATGCAAAATATCTGAGATTAATAGTTGTCTTTTTATCCTATATTCCTATATTCCCCTAAATATAACAAACATCCATGACCAACAAATTAACCAAAAGCCTTTCACACCCCTTTTGGGAATGTGGGTGTTGTGTTCTCCAAAGTGCTTCCTGTTGTCTGTGGATAAAGTATCTTTAAGGTTCCTGAGAAAAGTCGAGATAATAATGGCCAAATCCTGGGCAGACCATCTATAACCTTTGTGTGGGGGCCCAAATTACTCAGGGTCAGAGAATCTGAGCTTGCTTTACCCAGCAGGGCTACAGAAGGAGATGATTTGACCTCAGGCATGTTTATCAGGTGTTTGGAAGGGTCTACACTTGGCCGTATGGTGTGCTTTGATCTTGCAAGGGGGAGGTCTTTTGCCTCTCCCCTTGGCATTGTTATAAAAAGCCCTTTTGAATAAAGTTCTGGGCTGTTGGGTATTGACCCAGGCCCTCCTGAAGCTATCCTGTGTCTCTGTCTTTCTTCTCACCATGTAGGTCTCTCTTTCTACCTAATATTTCCTCATTCCTCTCCTCTCCACCCAAGAGCCCTTCAAAAGGTGGGAGCAGGTCGGAGCTGGTCTCCTAT
Source organism: Peromyscus nudipes (assembly GCA_902168325.1). Classification (NCBI taxonomy): domain Eukaryota; kingdom Metazoa; phylum Chordata; class Mammalia; order Rodentia; family Cricetidae; genus Peromyscus; species Peromyscus nudipes. Next base: position 71,479 of record CABHPH010147285.1, on the reverse strand, counting down.
AGACTCCCACACCTTTGTTGATAGATATCACCTGTCAAGGTTCAGGAGGTCTCCCCTGATCAAACTTGATCCATATTAATCTGGAACGAATTGACAGCCTCTTATTTCCCGTGGAAACAAAAGCAAAACCTCATCTCCAAAGCATTTTTACTTCCATTTGACAAATACATTTTTTGCTTCCATTTTAAAATTAAGGCATTCTTTTTGTTTGTTTGTTTGTTTTGTTTTGTTTTCTTTGTTTTTCGAGACAGAGTTTCTCTGTGTAGTTTCGGTTCCTGTCCTGTAGACCAGGCTGGCCTCGAACTCACAGAGATCCGTCTGGCCCTGCCTCTCGAGTGCTGAGATTAAAGGCGTGCGCCGCTGCTGCTGCTGCTGCTGCTGCTGCTGCTGCTGCTGCTGCTGCCGCCGCCGCCGCCGCCGCCGCCGCCGCCGCCACCACCACCACCACCCAGCTCATTAGTCCCCTCTTTCAATCCCATGTCTCTCAGCAGCTGTTGTTTGCTTATCAACATTCAAAAATTCAAAATCAGCATAATAATACACAAGAGCCAGATTCCCTGTGTATTTCCCATCTCTATGTGGCTTATTTTTTGTTACTTTACTTCTCTCTTTAAAGACTTTATTTTTAAACTATTCATTTCTTTCTATGACTGTACCCTTTTTCTTTTCTTAAGCCTATGCACATTGTTAAACACACTGTAACCTGTTTAGAGTTTTTTTCTGTCTGGACCTCTTTTACTGCCTGTCTTTTAGCCCTTTTGACCAGGTGAGAAAACCTTTAAACCCTAACCTACACCTGGATCCTCCACGGCTCTCAGCTGGCTCAGTCTGCTTCTCTGTGCTTGAAAGCCAAACGTCCGAGGTTTGTGACCGAGAACTGCCTTAAACTCTCCCAGCCTAGGAAGCTGGTGTCTGCACTGTCACAGAACGCTTTTCTTATCTTGCCATTCCTACTTCTGCTGCTGACTAAACAGCAGCGCCTCGTCAAGGAGCCACATCCTTTTGCTTTTCCTCCTTTTTCCTCTTTAGCTTTCTCAGGACCTACATGGAAATTCAGCCCACATTGGCACGCCAAAATGTTGTTGGTTGTTTTTGCTCTATTGGCGGGCCTGCCCCCAGATTACTCTAGCTTGTGTCAAGTTGACGAATAAACAAAAAGAAAACAACCAGAACAAGAAGTTTCTAGCTCTAAGGGGGAAGCTGTAGAAATAAGCAGAGTTTGGATTTTATTCAGTGAGACAGTTGAGGTAGAAATTATATTCTAAAATTGGCACTAAATGTAAGTTATTCTCTGCCATGTGAAGGGGGCAGAGCACAGTCAGGAGGGTGTTGGTGTTGGCAGCAGTAGAGAACAGATACCATCACACAGGCTTGGGTCACTGCTTAGAAGGGGAGGGATCAGGGAAAACTCCTAAGTGGTGCTGCTTTAGCCTGATGGAAGGCCAAGAGTCTAGCTGGGCAGGGCAGGTGTGGGGTGCCTGTGAGATGTCCTGTGAGCAGGCTGTGCACTGGAGTAGCTGGTGTTGCTGTAGCAATGAAATTCATAAGGTAGACTAAAAGAATTTAGAGTTAGATCAAGAGGGGGCCAGAGGCTTCCCCCGATGTCTCTTAACTAAGGCATGAACAGAGAGCTAGCTCATGGTGGAGAAGGAAGAGCAGTAGTGAGGCAGGGAGAAAGGTAGGAGCGTGGGGAGGTGGGGGTCACAGTCAGTAGAGACTGTGTTGACAGGAGTTAACAGCTCTTAAAATGGCAGAGAAACTCAAGCAAGATGAAGATTGACGTGTGCTTGGTTTAGTGGCTTTAATGTTGGGACTTTTGCAGGTCATAGCTGGTGGAGAAAAGAATGGCCTAAGGAGTAAATGAGATGAAGGAAAGAACTAATGAGAGGGGAAGAGATGATGTAATTATATTTTAATTTTTAAAAATTGAAAAAAAATCACACACAAATAAGAGCACTTACCCCCCAAAAATAAATAAGTATATATATATTTAGAGACAGGTACTGAGAGTAGGCAACTCTAAAAACGTTTGACTGTGAAAAGTCAGAAGTAGCCAGAGGCCCAGAGAGATGGCTCAGCTGTTAAAGAACATGTGTTGCTCTTGTGGAGGACCCAGGGTCAATTCCCAGCATCCACATGGTGGTTCACAATTATCCCTAACTCCAGTTCCAGAATATCCAACACCCTCTTCCGATCTCCACAGATACCAGGCACACATGTGGTACACAGACATACATTCAAGCAAAACACTCATACTAAATAAATCTTTAAAAAAAAATGTTATGTCAGCCATGGGCTGTGATTTATATGCCTGTCCTTGTTTATAAGGTAACATAACTTGAGAGTTTGTAAGTGCACACGGGAAGGAGCCCACAGAGGAAAAGACGATGGATGGCAAAGGTCTGTACACAAGGCTGAAGATGGAACCAGGGTTTCGGAGGCAAGGCTGAGCTCATGTGAGGGAGAAAGAGGCTTGGTGTAGAACCTTTACACCTAGTGACAGGGAGGCTAGAGACAAGGACTGATGTGAGACTTGAAGACTGGGGAAAAGTTCTCAATGTTTGGAAGGGTTGGAATGATCAGACAAACAGCAAGACAAGCAGGTCAGCATGTCAATCCGTTTGAGGCTGGTGGCTGCGGCCCTCCTTTGGGGTTTCCTCCAACAGCTCCGCTGCCCGCTGTGGTCCAGGCTCGGGTGAGGGAACTGTTAGAAGAGAAGAGCAAAGGAGTGGAGAGCCTGGTCCAAGTGATGCATGATCAGAGAGAGAGGACAAGAGACCAGTCGGCTCCAGTCACTTAAGAAAAGGAGGTTGGGTCTGAGATCTGGATGCTCAGAGGTGAACTTTGGAGCCATGGGTAAGCCTGAAAGTGGTGGAGGAGAGTAGAGGTGAACACCCTAAGAGTATTAATATCGAGGCCAAGGGATTAAGTGGCGAGGTTAATGGATGGGCCATTGCTGTGAGTGAAGCCATCCAGGATGTGGGCAGGAGTTGGGAATGCACGCACCATTGTGAAGACACTGGGCCAGGAGCTAAAGTCCTAAGAGAGTAAGGGGCCGGGAGATCAGAAGGCAGGGAGCACCAGAAAAGGGAAGGAATATGGCTGGATGTCAGTCTTCTCAAAGGAGTATGTGAGGGGGCAGAGATAGAAGGAAGGTTCATCCCTACCTCTGGGCCCCTGGAGAACATGGGTGAGAGTCAGCAGCCTCACCTCACAGCCCCTCAGGGAGAGCAAAGCAGGGATTGAATTCTCAGCAGCAGCTGCTGTTGGGGGATGGGTGCACAGACTCGGACAGACAGACGCTTGGACTGGGTGCACAGACTCGACAGACAGGCGCTTGCCTGGTGAACCAGCCTTGGATTCGCTCTGCTTGCTGGAGTCTGCAGTTTCCCCGGACCTTGTGGAAGAGGAGGGTTTGCGCTCAGCTTCTCAGGAGTAGGCTAAGTCAGCTGCAGGAAGAGCAGAGCACTTAATGGCGTGCTGGAATGAGAATCAACCCTAAGGAACGAAGATGAGAAGAATGAGAGGCACAGTGGACTCTGCCTCAATTGTTTCTTTCTGAATCTGCAAACCAGGGCCATGTTCCCATTGCTTTCTTTTCCATCCCAGGATTTCCATCAGGGCAAGGTATCCAAGCCCCTGCAGGCCCTGTGTAGCTCTGAATCTCAGATACTAAGCTTGCCCAACTCTGTCTGCCACCTCTTCCAGACACATGCTAACTCCTTAGCCTTAGTTTCACTGTCTATAAAATGGGACTGTTAAAATGCACCTATCTCTCGCTGCAAGGAAGAGGCGGCTTACACACGAGTGCTTTCCATGTTGTGAAACCTTGTGTGAATGTGAGGGAGTTTTCTTGTTCATAACCCCCAGAGTGCCTCCAGGTACACCCACAACTCTCTCATAGCCTTCAAAAGATTGTGAATCTCTGCCCTAGAAGAGGTTATAATTTTGCTTAGAAGACAGACAAACACATCCAAAACAATTAGAGAGGAATGCACAGCTGGGCCCGATTAAGTGCTAAATTGTTAGGTGCCTACAATAGCAGCTCTGAGATCAGAAAAGGAACAATTAGCCAGGGTTGGGGAAGCCTGGGAGGGTTCCTGGAGAGGATAATGTGGAAGCTGCCCAGATTGCTCACCCAGCCTGAAGAGGACATTTGTAGATAGGCCCGCTCCTTTGTGACCACAGTGTGACATGGGTCTACGAAAAGATCTTAGGTCATGGGTTTCACTATACCCTTTTCACTCAGAATATTGCTACTTGTGGGTCCCTGACCCCTCTCAGGACTCAGAGCTTGGGCCACAGGGTGAATCAGTGCATTTTATACTCTGCCTCTCATATTTGGCTCCCCGGTCACTTTTTTGCTGAAGAAACCTAAGATGACTCTGCACACACTTCCTGTCCACCAGAATAATTCTGCACACATTTCCTGAACGCCATAGTGCCCATTTAGTATTTTTGCCTATACAGACCGCAAACTTCTGAGCAAGCAGATCTGGATGTTTTTGAGCTCCGCAGGCCCCTCAGTGCCCCTGGCTAGCCTATAGCTCCTGCATGACTACAGAACCAAAGCCCCGGGCCACACTATCTCCTCTGCTCCTGACTGCCTTTGCCTCACTAGCCAGGACCCTGCACCAATCTACCAGCCCAAAGCTGGCATCTACCTCCTCAGTTCTGTCAGATTCAGCTCATGTGACTCTGAGTACGAAGACCTCCTTCCTCAGTGGTGAGCCTCTTAGCCCTGTGGCCTCCTCAGTACTTGGAGCTCACTCTGCCTTTCACCCGCAGGCCTAGGAAAAGACCTAGCGTGGCTAAGGGGCACAACCCAGCAGGCATCCACAGCAAAACTCCCTAAATTCATACATATTGTGAATTTAGGTGTTCCTAGACCGGTGGTTCTTAACCTGGGGGTCGCAACCCACAGGGGGTCAACCTAAAACCACTGGAAAACACAGATACTTACATTATGATTCGTAACAGTAGGAAAATTACAGTTATGAAGTAGCAATGAAAATATTTCTATGGTTGGGGGTCACCACATGAGGAACTGTATCAATGTGTCACAGCATTACGAACGTTGAGAACCACTGTTGCGGATGGATAGCGGTTTTGCTAGTCTGTTAATCTCAGTGGGACTATAAACACACCTGTCATTGGGTGAAGTAGTAATTATTGACTGAAAGTGTAGAATCTTGGCACTGGAATTCTAAGAATTCTATTTTGAGTCCTTTGAAATTGGCAGCTGAGGGGAAAAAGGCCCTAACGTGACTTCCAGAGGCCACAGACCACAGATGCTATCTTGAATGGTGGACAAGCAAGTCACAGGCTAAAATCACCAGGCCCTAAACCAGACCATTTGCTCCCAGGGTGACTTGCAACAGAGGAAAACAGAAAGCCTTGTCACCAGATGCAGATGCTAGAAATAAATGTCATGATTCCCAGGGGACTCCATAACACACAGCCTGATGCTCGAACAACTCAAAGTCCCCAGCTCTGAGAAGTCTGGCCTGTACATGACACTGCCATGGTGCACAAGGTCAACCATTTGAAGGGGCGTGGCCAACTGGCTATCCCTATTAGGGTCATCATATTTGGGAAATGGAACACTCAGTAAGGAGAAATGCAAAATCAGAGTCTTAATTATCATCAAGCTGAAACATTATGTTCAAGAGGAGAGGCCTAAAATCACAGCGTGGAGCATGAGACAGCACCGTTATATGATTATCGGAGCACAAGCCTGTTAGAGAGCTGACTGCCTGATTGCTGGCATCATCCCTCCCAAAGCTCCCAGGGGCTAAAAACCATCTCAACTGTAAACACAACTGTTACAAAACAGCCATTTCCAAGGCGGATAGCAAAAATCTGCTAACCTTTACCAAAGACCAAAGCTGCCTAACTAAAAGGAAAGAGAAAATTTCTGGAAAATAAAAACTGGTCAACAACTCTAATCGGCCCTTTTGGAGAAAGTGTGTGTGGCTGCAAGTCCTGCGGAGCAGAAGAGCCCTCCATCTGTGGATATAATTGTGAGGTCTAACTACCACAGGCATGAGCCAACTCAGATGCGGTGGCCCAGATCTTGGCTGCTACTAGTGAAGAATCATGACTCCGGCTCAAATCCCACTTTGCGAAGTTCAGTATGTCTCTCATGGGAATGGTAACACCTATCTCAGAGAGTTACAGGAAAAAGAAATGACATTATTTGTGGCTAAGCACCACTTGGTGTTTAGTGTTTCCATTGCCTTGGCCACGGGACCATCCTCACAAGGATAAAATATAGGAGGTCTCTTCGAATCAAACAGTAGACCGTCTCAACATTTGCCCTGGACCCACAGGGGGAAACATCATTCTGGCAGTTTCAGCATCATTGTTGAATGGAAACCAATAGGCTGTCCCTAAGAGGAACCACTTCTATTAGTCATTAGGATCCCATGACTTTTGAAACTCACGGGGCAAGCTTTTCTCACAGCAAAACCATCATGGAGAGACACGACAGTAGTCAGGGGGAGGGGAGAGAGCAGTGGACCCCTCTCCCAGGGTAAGTGGGATAATGTACAAGGTGTGCAAGTCACCAAGTGATGAGTGGAAGAAGTCAAACACAAAACTCACACCTGAAGTTCCAGAGCAGGTGCAGTCCCTCTCTGTCGGTAGAAGTCAGAACACTAATTACCACTGGAATAGGACAGAATTAACTGGAAAGAAGCAAAGGGTGGGTCGGGGGTGTCCTGGGCTGAGAGCAATGTTTTCTCCACTGCATGGGAACACACATTTGTCACAATACTCACACATATGCTTCCTAGTTGTGCTTTTTCTTTCCCCGTTAAAAACAATGGTCCTTTCAATTAGTCAACTGTGTGCATAACAAGTACATTTGGTGTTTGTAAATTATGCTTTGGAGTAAGAACAGGGAAGAAAAGTAGATCTAGACAGGGAAGGGGGTGATCCTCACCCACTGATCCCACCCACCGTCAGTTTAGGCAATTTAGCTAGTGCCAAATCCAGGGCAGCTATGAACTAGCATTCCAAATCAACTGTGGGTTGGAGGGCATAGATTATGTCCTCTCTGGGCTAAATGTTTAAACTTGAGCCTCCATTCCTGTACTAGTAGAAAGCCTTTCATCACCATTTCCTTCCTTTCTGCCTAAGGTCATCCTAGGAAGTGGCTTTTCAGGGTCAGTGTCCCTCCCAGCTAGTCAGTACACACGTCATTGTGCAAGCTTGGGTCTCTAGACTTCATAGCATAATTCTACAGAAAAAAGGAAGCATGGTTTTGCTAAACACAAAAGACACATGGCTGATCATCAAAAGTCAGGAAAGGGGAATGTGGGTTTTGAGGAAACACAGAAAAAGGGTGCTGATGACCAAGCTTTTCAAAGGGCAGCAACAGGGCTGGCTGCCGGAGCTAGGACACAAGTTGTAAACTGTAGAAGCAACTCTGTCTGGAAGTATTTGCATGGTAAATCCGTTCTGTGCTGTCAAGTTGGGATTATCTCACAGGACAGTAGCTCGAGGCAGGGTAGTGCAGTTGGTTACTTTTGGGGGCCCGCCACCCCGCTCCCAAATAAACATAAGGAGACCTAATCTTATTTATAAGTTCCTTGCCTTAGCTTGGCTTGTTTCCAGCCAGCTTTTCTGAACTTAAATTATCTCACCTACCTTTTGCCTCTGGGCTTTTACCTTTCTCTATTCTATATACATCTCTTTCCTTCTTAACTTTGTGGCTGCCTATGTGGCTGGGTGGCTGGCTGGGTGGCTGTGTGGCTGGCCCCTAATGTCCTCCTCTCCTCCTCTCCTCTCAAGCTTAGATTTCTCCCCCTGTTTATTCCCTCTGCCTGGCAGCCCCACCTATCCCTCTTCTGCCTAGATACTGGCCATTCAACTCTTTTTCAGACCAATCGGGTGTTTTAGACAGGCAAAGTAACACAGCTTTACAGAGTTAAACAAATGTAGCCTAAAAGAATACAACACATCTTTGCATCATTTAACAAATGTTCCACAAAATAAACAAATATAACACATCTTAAACTAATATCCCACAACAGGGTAGGCCCTGGCCTGCCATATGGTAACTCTACTTCAGCATTCTCTGCTGTTCTCTTGACTTTGTTTCTTCCCACACTGCTTGCTTTCTATGGCTCCTTCAGGCATCTCATTCAGAGCCAACACCTAGCAGAACAGGGTGTCTTCTTCCTTACCTCTTTTATAACCTAGGAAACCTATAGAAGTTCTCTATCACACATTTCTTCCCATGTCTTTGGCTGGCGTTGGAGTCACATGACTCTCCTTAAGACTATCACTGGTAAAAGTGAAGGAAGAGTCTACCTTCTGCTAAACACGGCCAGAGCTCAACCGACCGAGAAGGGAGCCTTGCAGGTAGGTCTCCGGCACACAGGACTTTACAGAGAGGAAGTCTGCTGGGGACCGTCCAGCATAAAAACCTAAGGGAGACCAAGTACGCTGAAAACGGCAGAGAAACTGAACTTCAGTGCAGTCATGGACATGGTCTTAGCTGATCTTACAGAGAGCTCTGGGCCTGGAATAGCTCAGAGTCGGTCCAAGTTGGATGAAAGAATGAGGCCTTTTTAATCTTACATCAACCAGCCATTAGATATGGCTGCCTGTGGTAATGTGAGCATGACCTTAGGAAGTTGGCTCTCTTCAACAACAAAGAACATTTGTCTCAGAGAGGGGCTCAGCTAATAGTTGCTGCCATCAACACTGAGGAATGGTGGGGGAATTGAGCCCCATTATCTCCTACCCCTACACTTCCTTAAAAAACAGGCACCTGCAAATGTCAGCTATTACACTGGGTTTTGAAGGACAGAGAGAAGATGGCTGTGTCATTGAGTTTGGAACAGTACCCAAACTCTAAGACATAGGGGCATGATGTCCACAAGAATGAAAATCCCCAGGATTAGTCTTGAGCAAGTTGAGAGTTTGCTAAGCCTTGGCATCTGCTGTACCTCCCAAATCACACCCAGTGGACTGCTCAGTTCCACATCTCCCGAGTGAGCTTCCTGCCAAGCTTCCCAACTCAGTTGACACAAGAGGAGAATCAAAGTAGGTGGAGTGATTAGAGATATACAGGTCAAAGGAGCCTTACCTGGGGTTTACTGAAACTTCACGGTGGACAATGAATTCACAAAACAGAAGGAAAGGGCAGGGAAGATGTTGACATGGAATCTCTTCTGTGTCACTGAAAATACTAAAATAACATGTAGGCTGCCCTGACCCCTGTCCCCATCTCCTACTAGTTTCTAGCCCTTGAACATTCCCCAGCTCCGTTACAATACTGGCTGCAGGGCCAGCTCACAGCAAGTGTTGTGCTAGGGTGTGAAAGTAGTTGTCATTGAAAGGAGCTGGGGAAATTACTTTGTACACTATTATTTACCTCATTGGACACCCAAGAATTAACATCACATACCTGAGCATGGCACAAGCATTGTGTGCATGCACAGGAAACACAGAGATTATGTTACAGAAACCTCACATTTTTCTTCTACGGGTTTATTTTGCTCTTTTCTTTTTACCTCAAACATCTCAACCTTGTTCTTGTACAGGACTCATTCAAACCAAACAACCACCATCCTTGGGAGTTCAGCTGTGGCCACATGAGAAAGGTCACGCAGCCCTGCTGGGCTTGTTCTGCTGACATCCTCATAGAAGGGAAGGTGGGAGGCCTCCAGGATCCTCACCTGAGCATCAAGTCACTCTGTACTACCTGTTGTATGCAATTCTGCCCTAAGTGCAAGAGTATACAGGTGAGGTGGAGGGGACCCCACCTGTTAGGCTACGGGAAACCTGCTGGGTCGACTTCCCAGCATGGCCTTTGGGGTGGGAGCACGCACACTCCTGTAAGGAACCCTTCACTCTGTTAGCAAGCCCAATAAACTCACTGGTGCCCAGTGTGAACTTTGGTGGCATGGTATCTTGGTTTGTTGTTGGGACCTTACAGAAGCAGGAAGGTGTTATTTATGTCTTCCCAGGGAAGGAACTTTAGCAACACATGTGGCTAGGTAGCTTGAGGAGCTTTAATATTGCCAGCTGCTGTGGAGCCAGAGCTGTGGTTCTCAACCTGGGGGTCAAATGACCCTTTCACAGGAGTCGCCTAAGACCATTGGAAAACACAGAGACTTACATTATGGTGCATAACTGTAGCAGAATTACAGTTGTGAAGCAGCAACAAAAACAGTGTTGTGGTCGGGGTCGGCACAACGTGAGCACTGTTTCAGAGGGTCGCAGCATTGGGGAGGTTGAGAAGCCAGCTCTAGACTTCATTCTTCTCTCTCTTTACTTGCTTCTTCCTGGCGCTGGGGATGGAACCTGGGCCTCGGGTATATTTGAGCAAGTATTGGACCCCCCTGAACCACAGTTTGAGCCCCAACTCTGTTGTAATAGGGAAAGCTGCTTTTGACACCTTGGTCTAGCATAGTGACACACGAGCTCCTTGGACAGGAGCACCAGAAGCCACTGCTTGTGTAGATGAACAGTTTGTTGTTCCAGAGAAAGGGGAATGGAGAGTGGTGTTTCCCCTCTCCCTCCCTCCCTCCCCCTCCCCCTCCCCTTTCTTTCTTCCATCTGTGGCCTGACAAAGGCCACTCCCTACCCCCTACAGGCCTAAAATCTTCTCAGCAATTCTTTCTTGTTTGTTTATTTTGTTTTTGTCTTGCTGTGAAGCCTAGGCTGACCTCAAGCTGGGGATCCTCCTGCCTCAGCCTGCAGAGTGCTGGACTTACAGGTATGTGCCACCATAAGCCAGCCCTTCTATACAATTCTTTTTATTTCTATGTTAATGTTCTTGTTGTTGCAGATCAAATGGGGGGATCCTTGCTATGCCCCATGTACCTGCTCTAGCAGTGAGCTACACTTAAGCCCATTTTGGGGTTCTAAAGCCCACGGAGCATTGGAATATTAAAGTGTTTTCACAAGATGGCACCAAAATCAGATTTACTACAAAATTAGACAGTAATCTGTGGGATGGCAGCTATGGTTTATCAATCCCATTTTACTTACACCATGTTCCATTACATATGTGTTTGATCAAAGGTGTTGCTGAAATACATTAATCTGAATGTAGTAAAACCTGCGGGCATTAGATAGTATATGGCATCTCTAAAACTTGGAAAGTTCTAACTCTTGAATGAGGATTATGGACTGGTATTGGAATCTGACAAAAAGATAATCCCAGTTGAAGTCAGAGTAATAGGTCCTCCAGAATCAAGGTTTAGTTCCAAGGCTTGTATTGACAGGGAGGGAAAAAATGCTGTGTACTTCCTGCTCTGGGCACAATGAATGTCTAATGGGAACCACCTCACACCCAGCCACCTGTATATTGGGTCTACAAAAATAATTCAAAATAAAAAATTAGGACCCCAACCTGCCATATCTTTTGATGGCCAGAAGCACTTATTTCTGTTGTGCGTGTGTATGTCCATATACATAATACATATACACCTGCATGTATACATGTGTGTTTATGACGAGAGAATAGAGCCTTGTGAGTGAAGATTCAAGAGGGCAAATCTAGCAACAGGAAGATGGAAGAAGTAGGAAGAAACCTTAGTGTGTGGCGCCAGCAGCCCCTTTGGCTCAGAGCTGGCTCACCTCATGGTGATGGGTGATGGGTGGCCAGGAAGCAGCCCCAAAGACCTTGTCTCACAGAAGGCTGAGGACATGGCTGGAGCCCATTTTATCTTTTTTAGAACAACATTGAAAAGGAGGTATTCATTGTAGGTTCCCAATAAAGGCATTTTCATTCGCTGTATCGAAAAGGCCACAGGTCAGGGGCAGATTTGCTTGCAGGAGGCCTCGGTTTCGGACAAGAGGCTGTGAAAACAGCACAGAGAACACAGAAATGAGAAGTGGGAGAGGTGCTCGCTGCCGTGACGAGTTGTAAAGAACACGTTACTTCTTGCCAAATGGAAGAGCAGTAGATCTGAGCAATGGGAAATAGGGAAGCCAGTCTGCTGAGCTGAAAGGGGAAAAGTCAAGGTGTAATAAATGTAATAAACACTTATGCCAGCTTTATAGATTGGAGCAATTTATAGAACCCGAGAGAAGTAAAATCAATTGTACTATTTCACAAATGAAAGAAAAAATTGGGGGTGGGGGCAACAAGAGATTCTCTGCAGAGAACAGCTCAGAACTGTCAAAGCCAGGACTCACACCGAGGGTCAGGCCCCGGTCTGATGCTGTTTCCACTATAAATATAAAGTTCACTATTGGCCTGCCCAGCTCCTTCAGTTTATGTAAATGAGATCTGGCTAACAATAGCTGCTGGCTGTTGCCACGCTCGTGAAGTCCCAGACACAGGGACCAAAGCTCTTTCTTCATGGCCTATGGTGCCTGAAGGAGATGGGGTCAGAGACGAGGGTTTCAGCACACCCTGAGAGGGAAGGGCCAAGGCCACGGCACACTTCTTAAGTGTGCTAGTAGAGAGGACGGTGTGCTCTGTTCTCCAAACGGTACTTACTGTTTTCACAATCAGCATTCATTGTTGTTTTTAAATGACAGCACGGGCAATTGGGAATAACGATTAAAGAAAAACAAGCTCTGTCAGTGTGACCAAAAATCAGCAGGGTGCGCCACTGAAAAATTAGGCAGGGCTCTATGAAAAACCAACTTCCATTTCCTTTAGGCTTGGTTTGGTTTTAAGGTAAATTTCTATGTATGGCCACAACTTGGCTAGGAAAGACACTGCATTTACAAAAAAGAAAAATTAAGCCGGGTGGTGGTGGCGTACACCTTTAATCCCAGCATTTGGGAGGCAGAGGCAGGTGAATCTCTGTGAGTTCAAGGCTAGCCTGGTATACAAAGTGAGTTCCAGGACTGTTGCAAAGTCTAAAAAAAAAAAAATTTAATTAAAAAAATAATAATAAATAAAAATTAGACAGCAGAAGATGGGCATGGAGGTCCACATCTATAATCCCAGCATTCAGGAGGCTGAGGCAGGGGAACCAAGACTCTGAGGACAGCCTGGGCCACATGGTGAGTGAGCATGAGGCAGTTTGCTATCCGGAGAAAGACCCTGTCTGAAAACGAGCGAGAAACACTGGAGAAGGGGAAGAAGCTGCATTGCTCTGGTTACTCTGGGTAACCATCGGTGGAATAGTACCTGTGTACTATGAACAAGACAGAGAGGAGTGGGGCTGGCCCGCGCCCTTCACACGGCGCTGTTTGATCGCCGCTCTACTCTTCACAGTGCCGTCCCAGCAACAGTGAGACAACGGCACATCCGGTCTTCTGGGATACGGCACATCCTTTTCATTTGGACAGCTTCCCACACATCCTTTCCTCAGACATCTTTAGATATGTTAGTCTCAACAGTGTCCTGTATTCCAAGATGTCACAACTCATGGTATTGGAAAGCCACTATTTTCCAAGATGTCACAACTCATGGTATTGGAAAGCCACTATCCCCCTTCCTATAGTCAGTGCTGCCCAGCTGGCCCTTACATAAATGACTGTCCTTCAGATGGCCAGGCACTGTGAGAAGATCAGACCCTCATGGTTAACAATGGGGCAGGCAATCTGCCTCAAGCCCATGAAGTAAGTCCTCAGGCCTAACGTTAAACATGCTATCCTGTGCGTAAAGGGGCCCCGGATACAATTTCTCCCTTATTTAGTGGCAAGAGCCTAGCTGCTGGGTTATATCAGATGAGGAGAGTGATTATAATTTGCTCCCCAAAGGCACTTTTACGTCTCAAAAAGGAACTTATAATGTCTACAGTTTATAACACACTTCCCAGTAGCTAAAAAAAGGCCTTGGAAGTGTCTCAGGTGTTAATTCAAACCCTCACCTCATGCAAGGGCAAATGCCTAATGTTCTGGGAGAAACTTCACCTAGACGTCACCTTAATCTCTTGGTGAGCGAGTCTTCCAAGAACTTAAGAATTTGACTTGGAAAACTGTCAGGTAGAAAGTACCAGCCATAGTCCTACAAGGGAGGTGGTGGTCGCTTTCTGTTTCAGAAACTGTAAGCCACACGTGTAGGACGCCCAGAGGCATTTCTTCCAGAAGCTTTTCCTCTGGGCCATAGCTCCAGTTTACATTAAAGGAATTCTATCCCCCAAGTCCACCCAGGCAGAAAGCGTATCTGCAGCGCACAGCAAGGAACACGCAGTTCACCGTCAGAAAGGCGGGCATTGCTCCAAGGCGACTCCACGGCATGTCATTCCCTGCATCCAGTGTCAGTAAACTCATGTCACTGGCACAGAGTCACAGTCGCCACAGCACTGTGACCGCAGTTCTCTTGCTCTCTTGCTATTGCAGGACACTCCTTTTTGTTCATGGAATTGAGCCCAGCCCTGGTCCAGCCACCAACCGCTGCCAGGCATTTAGGGGAAAAAGGAGCCATTGTGCCCAACAGGATGCACACCTTGCTAACCTGTCTCGTCAGCCCAAACACGGGTTGCTTCCTTGACCTGTGTGCGGATCAACAACATCCTCAACAAATGTCAAAGTGCTTTGTATTTTAAAAGATCTGTGTGAACAGCCGTGCTGAGGTATCTAATCGTAATTTAGGAGTTATTTCATCCAGTCTCATTCAGTAAGTATTCCCTGAGTGGCTGGCTGGCTTGCAGTGGTGCCATATACTATTAGCTATTATTACTATACTATTAGAGCAGAGCCCGGGCATGTTGGCTATTGGTTCTGCCATGGTTCACATCCCCAACATCTAGGCAGTGACTATCTGTTCTTCTGTGTGTTTTAATACCTTCTGCTCAACACAATCAGCAAATACTTGTCACTTCACAGAGGCAAGTTGGCCAGGAGGACATTTTCTCAAACTGGACCAATAGGAGTTGAGGGTGATGGGGTGTAGGAGGGAAGGGAATCATTTCCTCAAAGCTAGGATAAAGCCAACATTGTAGTCCACACCCTGACTCAGGAGGAGTACAAGTTCAAGGTCAACCAGGGCTACCTAGCCAGTTCCAGCCTGCTTCTGCACACACACGGGCACACACCAAAAGCCAATAAATAAGCTGTGTGAGAGCCAAGAGAGGGAAGCCTTGACTTGGGGGCTTCCTTCCTCAGAATGAAGTCTGGCAAGAAAGTTTTCCATCTGAAATAAAATTAGTTTCTTGGGATAAAAATGCTTTGTTTTCCTTGTCTTATTATTACATGGTCACAGAATAATGATCTAAAGGGTTTTCAGGGTAAGAAGTCCTTGGTCTGCTCTCACTCAGCAGTTTACTGGAATTAATGTAGCTTCTGCAGGGTGGGCTAAAGACTTCTTTCCCATTCCATTTTCTCTTTGCAGCTGATGAGCTCTCAGACTCGAGGGCCGCTGGGCATATCAAGCTGTGCTCTCGCAGCCTTGGGGTGGGGTTAAGGAGTAAATGGAAGCAGCAGGATTATTTTTATTTTTACAATAATTTGCCTTCTCTGAACATACTAATGGGAAGAAGTACATTTCAGATCTACTGAGAAGGGCACTAAGTGGTCTCAAATGATCCCAAGCTTTCTCTTGCCTCTAGGGGTAAAATCTTTTCTCAGCAAGTTGGGGCATATTGTGCCTGAGAATCTGTCAGGCAGATTCAATAGCAGTCTGTGATAGAAACATCAGATTTCCTACCTAAGATGCAAATGGGAAAACACAAGACCTGGATTCATTTGCGCTTGCCTTCCTCCCCTTCCCTGATAACATTTAAATAAAGACTCTGTTTGTTTCCTCAGTCCTGGCTTCTGACAGCAACCATTTAAAAGAAAGAGTCATACAGCAATTATTAATTTTGCATGGGATCAACTCAGTTTTCATTTGAGATGCAGTTACATGAAAACAGACTGTGTTAATTTCATCCCTCTGGGGTTGCTTGGCAACAAGGCCTTGTTCCAGACCATCTCTTCTTGGCCTGGGGTGATCTCTTTGGGGTGTCACTCAAGCTAAGGCAATCATCACCCTATTGTTTCGGCTTTTGAATGCCTACCCCAGTGCTCAGGATAGTCCAGGGCATTGGAATCTCTGCTTCAGTCATGCTGGCTGAGGTCTGTGTAAGACCTGGCTATGTCAGTACAGAGAAGGAACTGGGCCTGGAGAATTTGGAATTTGTACAGTTCAGGTTAGATAGGAAAGGGAGAGCCTGAAGCAATGCTAAGAAAAATGGGGCTAGATGGAATAAAATTAGAGTAAAATAAAATACATTACTACATTCTTATCTGAAAGTACTTGAATGAGTGCTCTAGCTCTGAGCTACATCCCCAGCAGGATGTACTTCTAAATAATCAACAGAGGTCCAGTGTGCACAGGATGCTGGTTTCTGAGTGTGTGCAGAAAGTGAATTAAAACATTTTTACTGGATGTGGTGGTGCGTGCCTTTAATCACAACACTCAGGAGTCAGACAAAGGCAGATCTCTGGGAGTGCAAGCAAAGGCTGGGCTATGCCATGTAGTGAGACCCTGAGGCTGGCGAGATCAGTTTAGGGCACTTGTTGTCCTGGCAGAGGGTCCGGGTCCAATTCTCAGCACCCACATGGGGCTCACAACCATCTGTAACTTCAGTTCCAGGGGATCTGATGCCCTCTGCTGAACTTAGAGGGCACTGGGCACACATATATTGTACATACATACATGCAGGCAAAACATTTCTACACATAAAAGTAAAAACTTTTAAAATATTTTAAAAAATAAGACAAAAACATTTTGTTTATGTTTGCATAAAGGAACGTACCAGGGGTCACCCTTGAATGTGAGGTCAAGTGGTGTATAAAGAAGGGTGGAGGTCATGGCTGGGGGCAACAGCAGGACACCTGAGAGGAGTTTCCATGAGGGTCCAGAGGTGATGGAGTGTCAGAGGCCTTGAACCAGACCAATGACTCATTGCGATGGACATTTGTGGGTGGGGCTGATTGGACAGAAGGGTGTACTGCCTGACACACCGCAGCTCCTCATGCTGCTAGGATGAAAGAAGAGGAGCTGGAGAGACAGGAGCAAGGTGTTTTTTATTTATTTGTTTGTTTTGTTTTGTTTTAATTGACTTTGGGGGGCTCTTCTGAAGGGGGCGCTGCAGGGGTGAGGAGAGGACATGGAGGGACTGGGAGGTGAGTGGGGTTGGGGGGCATAATGTGAAATTCCCAAAGAATCAATAATTACATTATAAAAAATAAGAAGGGCAGAGGCAGTGGGGTGCGGTGGTACATGCGCTTAACCAGCCTGGTCTGCAGAGCGAGCTCCAGGACAGCCAGGACTACCCAGAGAAACCCTGTCTCAAAAACCAAACAAACCAAAACAACAATGAAAAAGGGCTGGCAGAAGCTACAAGAATTTTCACCTGCTCTTTTTAATATTGTTGTGCTTTTAATCCAATTAAAAAAAGTTACTTAATATACAAACCTTAAAACTCTGTCTTGAAACAAACAAAAACCCTTTAAAAATAAACATAAAAAGGTTTGCAAGCCAACGCAAGTTTTTAACATTGGGGGTTATAAAGGTCACCTGAAAGGCACACTGGGGGCGGTTCTTTGCACTAGCCTCACTTTTGATAGTGGTGGTGGTGTGTGTGCATGCGTGTGCATTATTTTAAAATTAAAAGTTAAGAAAAGGTATTTTCAGTATTAGCAAGCCAAACATATTTTGTACAAATTCCCTGCCATTCTTGGCAAAGGAAGTCAGTTTGGTTGTTTCGAACATTTTGAGTGACTTGGTAGATGAACATTATGAGTTACAGAAAAAGCCTCGGGCTAAGAACATTAGCCTTAATCAGAGTGTGCCTCTGTCCCTGTCTCGCATGGCTTCAGCTCTGATTCCTAAAGATGACAGAAGAAGTAAATGACAGCCTCCCCAGGGAACAGACTCTGAGTGTAGAACGGTCCCGATAAAAGCTTCACTCTCCTCCTGCTCATCGTTCAGCCTGCCCTCCTCCAGTCTCTGCGGCAGCCAGCCGTTTCCTCCTCTCGGCTCTCTCCTTTCGAGTCAGCTCCTGGAGGCTCATTATCACCATATACGGCTCCTCTGGTATATACTTTTTTCTTAGATTTTATTTGAAAATAATTACCCATGCACACCTAATTACAAACAAAAGTTCTTTGGTCACATTCTGCATTCCATCCTGGAATCCTTCAACTTCCCGAAAGGCTTTAAATTTGCATATATTAAGATTTTCTTAGCCAGGTATGATAGCCCATGCCTTTAATCCCAGCACTCAGGAGGCAGAGGCAGGCAGATCTCTGTGAGTTCGAGGTCAGCCCGGCCTACCTAGAATTCCAGGACATAGACTATGCCAGGACTGCATAAAGAGACCTTTGTTTGTTTAAAAAGGGTTTTCAAGAAAAAGAGACGGCTCAGAGGTTAAAAATACCGGCTGCTCTTCCAGAGGTCCTGAGTTCAACTCTCAGCAACCACATGGTGGCTCACAGCCATCTGTAATGAGATCTGGTGCCCATAATCAATCAATCAATCAATCAATCAATCAATCAATCAATCTTTGCTGGGCGGTGGTGGCGCACGCCTTTAATCCCAGCACTCGGGAGGCAGAGGCAGGCGGATCTCTGTGAGTTTGAGGCCAGCCTGGGCTACCAAGTGAGTTCCAGGAAAGGCGCAAAGCTACACAGAGAAACCCTATCTCAAAAAAAAACCAAAAAAAAAAAAAAAAGGGTTTTCTTAGGGTTAGAGAGACAGCTCAGTGGGCAGAGCGCTTGCTGCAAAGCATAGGGCATACGGACCTCATTTTAGACCCTCAGAACCCACGTAAGGCTGGACGGAGTCGCGTGCATCTGTAATCCCAGCACTTCTACAGCAAGATGGGAAGAAGAGGCAGGAGACCCACCCCAGAAGCTCACGGACCTGCTAGCCTGGTAGTGGGCATATGCTGTGGTGAACAAGAGAAGAGTCTCTGCTTCCAACAAGATGAAAGGTGAGACCAGCACTGGAGGCTGACCTCTGACCTCCACATGTGTTCACACCTGCGTGAACACACACACACACACCCCTTTTGAAAAGGTACTTTTAAAAAAAGAGTTTCCTTGTGATATGAAGTTCCATGGGCCCAGGAAAATGTTTAATGTCTCGTATTGACTATCACAGTGTCATACAGGCTCGTCTGCCTGCCCTGAAAGCATGCCTCAGTTGACCTATTCCAGCCTACCCAACCCCCAGCCTCTGGGAGTTACTGCTGTGTTAGGGTTCTTCACAACACCTCTGCAGACTTTGTCTTCTTGGCTTCATACAGAATCTGGCTTTCTGCACACTGGCTTCCCTCACTTAGCCGTATGAATTTAATACTCATCCACATGTTGAACAGTTCTCTCTTTTTTTGGTGTGGTAATTTCCACTATTGGTTTCTTTTATGTTTGATTAAATATTCCTAAGACAAACACAAAAGTTGCCGCCTCCTTATTACTGACCTGTCCAGCTTCTAATTCAGCAGAACACCATTCATAACTAATTTGATACGAAACATGGAAACCTTATCTTTCTGGTGTTCTTACCATTGTCAGGAGCATGGAGGTCTCAATAGGTTTTCCTAAGCTACAGGAAGAAGTAGCTAAGCTTACAGCTTAGCCATCCTCCACTCACTTCCTAGGTAAACTAACATAAAAGGGCAGTGGTTTCTCTCAGAAACTTACAGAGTACAATATGAGTATACATATGACTTTGAGAATAATTTAATATGTTAACCTCAAGATTAAAACTATATTCTAATATTATTATTTTACATTCAAAGAAACAAATCCTTGTAAGACCAAAAGAACCTACAAGCTATGAGGTTGGTTTATCCCTGTTTTGTTTAAACAAATATGTACCACAGTGTTTCAATAAGAAAGGCAAACAACATGAATGTGAGAACTGGTGTTTGCAGTGTACCATGTCACACCCCAGTGGATAAATCAGACAGAAGTGGTGGTCATTCTAGTTAAACCTTCAGCCAACATCTTGACAAGTTGGTTTGCAGACTCAGAAATGTTTCCTTTTCATGATGATCAGTGCGGTCTTGCCTCCAGTCTCTTCACTGTGTTTTGTGAATGACAACTCTGGAGGCCCCCAACAACCACAGAGCACAACTCTTACTTGGCAGGTCTCATGTCAACAGCACTGTCTTGGTCTCTCTGCACGTGAAAGTTTACCACAACTGTCGCTGTGATCATCTTCAACAGAACTCTGTGTCGGCTAGACCGCAAGCAGAGCTGTTTGAGCAGCAACAGGAACTGTGTACCTGTCCAACTTGTGTGCTGGGGCCCCCTCGAGGCCTGTGCACTAGACACCAAGCACAAACAGGCACCCGAGAACATGGGTTCCCAGGACAAGAAGCAGTAAGGACACCAGCTCTGGGTTGCTGCCTTTGATCTTTCCTTTTTTCTTTTCTTTCTCCTTCCTTCCTGTACAGTATGTTTCCTTGAGGTCTGGTTGAGTCATTTTCTACATTGTTCGTTTTCTTCTTGTTACAGAAATCTATGATGTGTGAGTGCCAGAATTTACATATCCGTTCTCTTAGGGAAAGACATTTGGGTTGTTTCTATATTTTAGCAACTATGGGAAGGAGAGCTGCTATAAAATTCATATGCAGGTTTTTGTGTAAATTCAGGTTTTTATTAGGAGTGCAATTGCTTGGACATATATGGTAGTGAATGTTCGGGTCTGTAAGAAATTACAATTTGCTTTTCAGAGCAGCCATAACATGTGTTACGATCAGCTGAAGTGGTAGTTTTCTTCATTGTGGCTAGTACTTGGGATTTTCCAGTTCTGTTTTCACTTTGTTTTGGAAAGCTGTACATTTTAAAAGCAGTGGAGACCTGTTAAGTGAATCTGAGTTTTGTTTAGTAAATCTGCTTCATCATGTCAGGCACGTGCCAAAAACAAAGATGCCTGAGACCACGATCCTTGAAAGAGCAGAGGGTTATTTTACCTTGTGGGTTTAGAGGGTCACCCCACCTTCTGTTGGCCCTATACATCACAGCAGGAACCAGTGCCAAGGTAAAGCCACTCACCTTGAGGCTAGGAATCAAGAGAGGAAGAGGGGGTCCACCCCAGTGATCTAAAGACTTCCCAAACTCAAATCCAAGTGGATCAAAGACCTCAACATAAATCCAGTTACACTAAACTTAATAGAAGAGAAAATAGGAAGTACTCTTGAACGCATTGGCACAGGAGACCTCTTCCTAAATAAAACACCAACAGCACAGACACTGAGCACAACAATTAATAAATGGGACCTCTTGAAACTGAGAAACTTTTGCAGGGCAAAAAACACGGTCAATAAGACAAAAAGACAGCCTACAGAATGGGAAAAGATCTTCACCAACCCCACATCAGACAGAGGATTGATCTCCACAGTATATAAAGAACTCAAGAAACTAGACATCAAAATACTGAACAATCCAATTAAAAAATGGGCTAAAGAGCTAAACAGAGAATTCACAAAACAAGAATCACAAATGGCTGAAAGACACTTAAAGAAATGCTCAGCATCCTTAATCATCAGAGAAATGCAAATCAAAACGACCCTGAGATACCACCTTACACCTGTCAGAATGGCTATGATCAAAAACAATAATGACAGTCAATGTTGGAGAGGATGTGGAGCAAAGGGAACACTCCTCCACTGTTGGTGGGAATGCAAGCTTGTACAACCACTGTGGAAATGAGTATGGCAGTTTCTCAGAAAATTGGGAATCGATCTACCTCAAGACCCAGCCATACCACTCTTGGGCATATACCCAAGGAATGCTGATACATACCACAAAGATACATGCTCAGCTATGTTCATAGCAGCACTATTTGTAATAGCCAGAACCTGGAAACAACCTAGATGCCCGTCAACTGAAGAATGGTTTAAGAAAATGTGGTACATATACACAATGGAGTACTACTCAGCAGAGAAAAACAATGAAAGCATGAAATTTGCAGGCAAATGGATGGAACTAGAAAATATCATCCTGAGTGAGGTAACCCAAACCCAGAAAGACAATCATGGTATGTACTCACTCATAAGTGGATTCTAGATATAAAATAAAGAACAATCAGGCTACAACCCACAGAACCATGGAGGCTATATATATATAGCATGGAGGTCCCTAGGACGACTATGGCTTATAATAAATTTCGGTTTTACTCAATCACTGAGCAAGCCTCAATGAAACATCTTACTATCAAGAAAAATGGGCCTTGGCGGTACGTGTTACTGGAGTTGTATCCATGCCAGTGGATGTCCACACAATTCAGAAGAGAATTTGTCATTGCTGCTGCCGCTATTGCTGTTATAGCAAAGGCACCCACCACTGCTACTCTTTCGGGATTACCATTTCATAATTGCTTACTACAGCTAGCACAATGGAGACCCTGACAACAAAAGTAGCTACCACAGTTAGTTAATCTTTCATTCTATTGGACATGATAAATTTAATTCAGTAGTTATATACATCTCGATTGGCTTTGAAAATTATAAATTTATAAACTCAAGTTCCAGTTGCTTTTGGGATACTATCTTACAAGGACACCAATGTACAGTATGGCTAGTTAAGGAAGAGAATGGCTCAGTTGCCTTTAGCCTACTGGCTATGGGTGAGATAGGACCTCTGTTGGTCTTTTCTGTATTGAACACACAGATTGCAAGCCCAGTGCCACTTTGAGATCTTTGGCAGCAATTAAATATGCAGCTCACACACGATTGAGCCTGTATGAAAATGAGTATTCAGAGATGGGTAATGCCTGGGGAGCACTCACCAACCTAAGACAGAGCACCTGTGTAGACTGGGCAGGCGTCTCCATGACGGGTAAGGTGACCTGCTGATGTCCCACGCAACCCAAGTCAGAAGCTCATTTTTTAATAAAAGGGGGACCTGTAGGGTCCTGGCCCCCATTTTGGGTAACTGCTGCCTTATTTTCGGACCTTGACCTTGATATTCTCCCTATGCTAATTCCCTGCCGGGTTCCATCCTCCTGAATGCTTAAGAGAAGTTCCTTGCCTGTGTATCCTGAATAATGGGCGTTAACAGATTAGAAGCAAGATTGTAAAACATCAGTAGCAAACTTCTGCCCTCCAGGGTCCTCCCATTGTGCTGTAAGCCTGTATTTAAGACCTCCTCCCCCCATCAATAAATGACATTTGGCATTTAAAATTAAAATATATATATATATAATTGAATGAATACTACGAATGTAATCTATGAATACCACAAATGTGATTAATATCATGAGTACAATTAATGAATATCATGAGTGTAATTTAAAAAATAAATTAATTAATTAAAAAAAGACTTCCCAGTATGCTCTGCTGCTTATCGTTCCCACACCCTGCTTACACCTTCTGAGCAGGTGCACCTCCAGTACACGGGCCTTTGGGGAGTCGGGGTTAACATATTTAAAGTCCAAATTACAGAAAACCAACAACTACTAGCATCTACTTACTATACACTCGGCTCCAAGTCATACTCTTAGAATGTGGGGGAGCCCCCTCTCCTGCCTGTGAAGGACTGGGGAGGCAAGCATGTGACAGGAAGCCAGTTCCTCCAATGTCAGCCCCAGGACTCTACCAACGCATGAGCAATGATGTATGTTGGATGAGCCCTGAACCCCTAACAAGTGCTTAGTTTAGGCATAGCTCTGGCATGGACCACCCATCTCTGGGCGAAAAAAAAAAAAAAAAAACAACCCTTGAAAGGGCAAAGAAGGAACCACTGCCTGGATCTGCGGAGGCTCTTTGGAGGAAAAAGGAATGACATTTATTGACTGTCTCCAATAAGGAGCTCAGATTTCACCTGTGCCTCACAAAGAAGTAGGATGAGGCTGGAGGACTTCTGCCCACGTGCTCAAAACCAGACAGACTTGGAACCCCTTCCCAGTGGATTCTGCTGGACAACTGCGTTACTGGCCAAGTTCAACTCTAGTCTTTATTTCTTGATCTTGGTCTGTTTATTTTGTTTTTGGTTTGGTTTTGTTTCGTTTTTTTTTTGAGACAGGGTTTCTCTGTGTTGCCCTGGAACTAGCCCTGTAGATCAGGCTGGCCTCAAACTCAGAGATCTGCCTGCCTGAGTGCTGGGATAAAGGCGTGTGCCACCTTTTCTTTCTGTACGGTTAATGGGAATGGGTTTCCATCTCTAAAGAGCAGCAGGGCTTATATCCAAAGAATTCAGCTTAAAAAAACAAAAAACAAAAACCAAGAAAAGCAACTCTTTTCACAGAGGTCAGTTTTGTCTAGAACAGCACAGAACTCTATGCTCAGGACTCCACGGAGCAATCATGCTCTCAGGGAACTTTCTGTCCTCCAGATGCCCTTCTCCACCCCAGCCCTTCCTGCTCTTCATCCCAGGGGATTGCTATTGTTCTCACTCTAGTTGGATTTTTAAAAAGTATTTATACACCACCCTACTTTGAAAAAGCTTTGAAGAAATTTAAAAACTAAAATATTGTCCTCATTAAGCAGGACAACAAAATTGAAAAGCAGCTAAAAGGAACAGAAAAGTAGATGGGACTAAACAAGCCTTTGCCTTAAGGAGCACATCTACCATCCAATCAGAAAGACAACACTCTATAGAGAGCATCTGATTTTTCCCTGTGATGCCGTCAAAGATCAGTGTATACTCCCACGTTTCCATTTCACTATCTTGTTTTCCAATTACTGAGCTCTTGCTGGCTTATCCGCTTAACAAACATTTGAAAAGGGATTTTCCAGTCGTCTGGCTCCATGTGGGCTGGGCTTTATCAAAAATCTAAGGTGAAGTTTCAGTCTCCATGGTGTTTGAAGGTGGGGCCCATGAGAGGTAAGGTGAGAAGAGGGTGAGATAGTACATGAGGAACCCCTCCTCCTGAGTGATGGCTGTGAGAAAAACTCTACCTGCAAACCAGGAAGAGCTTTCTCAAGGAACTGAAAGGCTGGTACTTCCTAGACATCAAAACTTCGAGAAGTAAATATGTATGGTGGGAGCTAATAGCTTATGGTACATTGTTATAGCATCCACAGCTGAGATGGAAGAACCAAGCAAGGCATAAATATGAATTGAAGCACTCTTGCTAACTAGCAAGTGCTATCTGAGGGCCTTGTCTCCCTTGTGCACTGCGTCTGGGGGGTAGTGGAGACTGAATATTGACCTAAATTTGTTGAGTGCTGTGGTGCTGTAAATAAGAACGGCCCCATAGGCTCATGGATTTGAATGCTTTAGTCACCAGGCAGTGGAACTCTATGATAGGTGTAGTCTGAGCATTTCCTGTCCCGACTGCCTGCTCCCAAATAATCACTCAGAGGCTTAACATTAATCACAAATGCTCAGCCAATAGCTCAGGCTGGTTACTAACTCTTACATTTTAAGTTAACCCATATTCCTTATTTTGCTCTGCCACGTGTCAGTACCTTTATTAGCATGGCAGGTTCATCTCCTGCTCCCTCTGCCTCTGGCTGGCGACTCCTCTGACTCTGCCCTTCCTCATCCATCATTCTTATTTTGACATTCCCACCTAACTTTATCCTGTTCAGCTATTGGCCAGTCAGCTTGTTTATTAAACCAATCATAGCAGCATATATCCACACAATGTACATAAGGATTATTCCACAGCAGATAGGATTAGAAGGATTAGGAGGTGTGGCCTTGTTGGAGGAAGTGTGTCACTGGGGGGTGGGCTTTGAGGTCTCAAAGCCCATGCCAGGCCCAGGTTCTGTCTGTCTCCTCTCTTTTTCTTGCTCCCTCCCTTCCTCCCTTTTGGCCTGCAGATCAGGATGTAGCTCTCAGCTACTGTTCCAGCACCATGCATGCTGCCATGGTCCTCTCCATGACGATAATGGACTGACCTCTGAAACTGTAAGCAAACCCCCAAATAAATGTGGTTGTTGTGTGGTTGTTGTTGTTTTAATAAGAATTGCCTTGGTCATGGTGTCTCCTCACAGCAACAGAGCAGTGAGCAAGACAGAAGTTGGTACCAGGAGTGGGGTATTGCTGTGACAGGCCTGACCATGCTGCTTGTTGGCAGAATGTATATTTTGGGACTTTGGACTAGAAAAGCAGTTGAATGCTTTAAATAGGGCTTAATGGACCACACTAGCAGAAGCATGGAAAGACAGTGGTGCTGAAAGCGATGTAGAATATGACTGACTTTCTTAAGAGGTTTCAGAGGGGAAGAATATTAATGGCCTAGAGAATGTTATGATATTTTGGTAAAGATTGTGGCTGCTTTCTATCCTTGTCTGAAAAATATGCCTGAAGCGAAACTGAAGAATTTTTGGATTAATGGTGTTGGCAGAGGAGATTTCAAGACAGCCTGGTGTTGATTGTTCATGTGATTATTAGTAAACATTCTTTTAAGAAAAACAGATTTGTGTTTCACTTATTTATGGGGGTGGGGACACATGTGCAATGGCAGTCCTGTGGAGGTCAGAGTGGGACCAGAGTAGGACCAATTCCTGTGGGAGTTGTTTCTTTCTTTCCACCAAGTGGGTCCTGGGGATTGAACTCATTGTTATAGGCTTAGTGGCAATCACCTTCACCTGCTAGCCCAGTAATCACCCTTATGCAGATCTATAATGAAAAGGAGAGAGCTGGACAAAGAGAAATACAATGTGTGTAGCTTGAGGAGAAAAGGAGCGCCAGGAAGTGTAATTCCCCATGTTCAAGGAGATAAAAAGTTTAAAGAAAAGCCTGATGCTAAATGGAATAAAGGGAGTGGTGACTCAGGTCAAGACCCCACCCAGCAAAATTTCCATCTTGTGAAAAAGAATTAAAGAAAAGTTTAAGCACTGAAGGAAATCATCAACAACAGAAAGATGATGCAAATATAAATTAAAGAAGAGGCTGAGTTCCAGCCCCATCAAACAGCAGAACTTGGCAGCTTCAGCCTTGTGGTTCTGGCTTTAGAGTCAACAATAAAGAAAGGGAATTGTGGAATCTCCCTCCACAGATAAGGAACACCTCTGAGGCCAGGTGTGGGTTAGGAGGGGCTTGTGTTTTTTTTTTTTTTTTTTTTTTTAGTCTTTGGGGGCCACCACCCAGCTCCCAAATAAATACACAGAGACGTATTCTTACTTATGAATGCCTGGCCTTAGCTTGGCTTGTTTCTTGCCAGCTTTTCTAAGTTAACTTAAATTACCCTGTTTCTCTTTAACTTAGTTTTGCCTCTGGGTTTTTTACCTTTTTCAATTCTATATGTCTTTCTTCCCTTCTTACTCTGCTGCTGGTTGTGTGGCTGGGTGGCTGGCCCCTGGTGTCCTCTTTTCCTTCTCCTTTTTCTCACTCCTCCTCTCTCTTCTCTTTCTTCACTGCTCTCTCAAGCCTAGGTTTCTCCTCCCATTTATTCTGTCTGCCTGTCAGCCCTGCCTATTTCTCTCTCCTCCATAGCTATTGGCTATTCAGCTCTTGTTAGACCAGACAGGTGTTTTAGACAGACAAAGCTTTACACAGCTTTAACACAGCTTTACAGAGTTAAATAAATGCAACATAAAGGAATGCAACATGTCTTTGCATCATTAAACAAATATTCCACAGAATAAACAAATATAACACATCTTCAGCTAATATTCCACAGCAGGTGCCCCTGAATGGAGGCCTAGAGAGGCCATTGTGTGAAGCTGTGAAAGAGAAGCCTGGATGGCCTGGGAGACCCCAAGATGTTGGAGATGCCAGAGTGGGACACCTGCCGAGGAGAGCTGCTAACAGGCAGTGGACCCAGCCCAAGAGAGAGGAGTGTGCTGCAGTCAGCAAGGCTGAATGGAGTTGGAGATCTGAAGAGCACTTTGACATCAGACATGGAGATGCAGAGTTTGGAGTTTGCCCAGCTGGTTTTTGGTCTTGCTTTGGCCCAGCATTTCCTCACTGTGCTCCCTTCCCTCCCTTTTGGAACAGTAATGTACATCCTGTGCCATTGTATGTGGAAAATATGTGAACTGCTTTTTGATTTTACAGAGGTTACAGTTAAGCCATGAGTCTCAGAGACTTTGAACTTTTGACTGTGGTAGACTAAAGGGACTTTTGCCATTAGACTAAGTGAATTTTTGCGTCATGATATGGCTACAAGCCTATGGGAGGCAGGGAGCGGAATGTGGTGGTGTGAATGAGAATGGCCTCCATAGGTTCATATATTTGAATGCTTAGTCACCAGGGAGTGGAACTCTCTGATAGGGTGTGATGACTATTCTTGGTTGTCAACTTGACTACATCTGGAATGAACTAATGGAGGGCACACCTATGAGAGATTTTTTTGCTTAGTTTGAAGTGGGGGAATCCACTTTCAATCTGAACCTTTGAGGCAGGAAGACACACCTTTAATCTGGGCCACACCTTCTCCTGGAGGCCTATATGAGGTCCTGGAAGAAGGAAGCTTTCGCTCTTTGTCTGCTTGCCCTCCCCTTTGCTAGCACACATGTGTGGGGTGTCTGTACACTCTGTGAAGGTGTGTTGCCGTGACTGGTGTAATAAAAACTGAGTGGTCAATAGCTAGGCAGGAGGTACCGGTGGGATTTTGGGGGAGAGAACGGAAGAGGGGGAGGAGTCTAGGCACATGGGAAGTGCTAGGAGACACAGAGAGGAAATGAGGTACGAGTCGGAGAAGGAGTAACGCCATGTGACAGAACATAGATTGATACCGTTTAAAGTTATAAGAGCTAGTTAGGAACAAGCCTAAGGAACACAGCTGTCTGTTAATGTGACAGAGTGCCTTAGAGACTCTCTTTAAAGAAGTAAGGTTTATTTTGGCTTGCGGGTTGCTGTTAGGCCTATGGCAAGGCATAGGGGCAGGGTCTCCTGAAGAAAGCTACTCACTTCCTGGTGACTGGGAAGTAGAAAGGGGCACAGAACAGAGGTCAAAATATGCCTTGAAGTCCAGTGGCCTCTAAGTAGGTCTGTCTCATGAAGTTTCTGCTGCCTTCCAGAAGCACCGTCAGCTGAGGAGCCTGAGCCTGTGGAGGACATTTCAAATTCAAATTACAGTACAAAGTCATATGGGAATAAAGTGGTATCTGGTGTCCTTATAAAGCAGTGATTCTCAACCCTTTAATTCAGTTCCTCATGTTGTGGTGACCCCCAACCATAAAATTATTCTTGTTGTTCATAACTGTAATTTTGCTACGGTATGAATCATGATGTAAATATCTGATATGTGATCCCTGTGAAAGGGTTGTTTGAAGGGGTCACAACCCACAGGTTGAGAATCGATGTATAAAGAGACAGCCGGGGAGAATACTGAGCAACATTGGGGGCAGGTTTCAGAATTTCACCACTGTGTGCTAAGGAATGCCAAGGTTCTCAGCGACACTAGAAGCTCAGAAAAAAGAATGGAACAGATTCTCCCCGAAACCTCGGAGATAGTGTGGTCCTCCTCCCCACAATCTGATAACTAGGAGACAACTGCTATTGTTTTAAAGTGTCCAGTTTGTGGTATTTTGTTACAACAGCCCAAGTGAGCTGGGATACTGAATGAAAGATGCCAGACGCCAGGGCAGTGGCCTGTGAGTGCCACTTCTACAAGAGGATGGAACGGCAAAGAAGGGATGGAGAACGGCCACTGATGTCTGCAGGAGAGAAGACCGTGAGGAGAAAGACTCGGGTCATGACAGCATGCACTGGGCTGGGCTGTGGGGAAGCTACTGCATGTGATGGCCACTCAGAAAACCAGAGCAGGGGCTGGCACTCACACATGGGAGGTCCTGGGTTTAAGCCCTAACCATAGCAAAAATAAGTAAATAAATTGCTAAACTTACAAGAGGTGGATTTTTATTCTATATAGATTATACTTCAATAAATTTGACCCCTTCTCCAAATCCAAACACCAAAACCAAAGAAACACTCTTTTTTTTTTTTGTTTTGTTTTGTTTTGTTTTGTTTTGTTTTTTGAGACAGGGTTTCTCTGTGTAGCTTTGCGCCTTCCCTGGAACTTGCTTGGTAGCCTAGGCCGGCCTCGAACTCACAGAGATCCGCCTGCCTCTGCCTCCTGAGTGCTGGGATTAAAGGCGTGCGCCACCACCGCCCGGCAAGAAACACTCTTTTACTTTACATCCAGAAGCCGTGGCAGCTGACTCCTCGCTGTCTGCATTATATATATTACACATAAGTGATCATGGCTGAGTCGTTTGAAATGAGTTGCAGACATCAGGTAACTTATCACTAAACATTTCAATATACATCTCTTAAGAATAATATTTTTCTTCGTATCTAAGAAAAGCAACAATTACTGAATTCCAGAGTCCAACCTTCTCAATTAAACTCAGAATGTTTGGGGTTTTTTTTGTTTGTTTTGTTTCCTCTTTCTAACCGGGTTTCAATCAAGGATCATAGGATGCATTTGAAGATGGGGGTGGTGCATGACTGTAGCCCCAGCACATGAAAGGTGAATGTGTCAGAATTATGAGCTCAGAATCAGTATGGCTGTGTAGGGGACACCATCTCAAAAACCCAAAAGCAAACAAAAATATATTTGGTTGTTATGTCTCTTTAATCTCTTAGTCTAGAGCAGTGGTTCTCAACCTTCCTAATGCTGCGGCCCTTCAATACAGTTCCTCATGTTGTAGTGACCCCCAACCATAAGATTATTCTCATTGCTACTTCATAACTGTAATTTTGCTATTGTTATGAATCATAATGTAAATATCTGTGTTTTCTGATGGTCTTAGGCAATCCCTGTGAAAGGGTTATTTGACCTGAAGGGGTCTCAACCCACAGGTTGAGAATTGCTGACCTAAATGATTTTTGTATCTTTTTTCCCCATCGTCATTGGTCTAAACAGTTGTTAACGCCCAGCAGTCTGCATCTGTCTGAAGTTCTTCATGGTGTTGTCTAATGTTTTCCTCTGCCCTTGGGTTCCCCATAAGATAGGTGTTAGGACTAAAGGTTTGATTAGATTCAAGGTAAACACTTTGGTCAAAAAATACTCACCAGTACCAGAGACTTCTTCGTCACCTTACTATCAGTGTTATTATGTTTTTGTCTTCCTAAAGACCGTTTCCCACCCTGTCCTCTCTCATTGCATAAAGCCTTGGGTATCTGTGCAGATAAACCTTGCAGGCAGCCTGGTCTGTCAGCTAGGGATGGAGGCCACAGCATCAGTAAGATAGTTCCTGTCCTAGAGAGGATGAATGGATGAAGTAGCACCCTTTGTCACCCAGTAAGTACTTAGTACCTGCTGTAAGGAATCAATCAAGACAACCATGGTCCTTGCCTCCAGCGCATTTAGACAGACAGTCATTAAAAATCAGAAAATCTAGAACTAGCCTGTAATATGTTGCCCTGGCTAGTCTGACACAAGCTAGAGTCATCTGAGAGGAGGGAACCTCTGTGGTGACAGATCGTGCACCCTAATAAAATTTGCCTGAAGATCAGAGAACAGAACAAGCCACTAGATTAGACATAGAGGTCAGGCAGTGGTGGCACACACCTTTAATCCCAGCACTTGGGATCTCATGCCTTTGCTTGGGAAGCACACACGCCTTTAATCCCAGGAAGTGACATGGCTGGGTGGAGAATGGTATATAAGGCATGAGGAGACAGGAACTAAAGGCTTTTTGGCAGAAGCGTCCCTTTCAGCTAGAAGGATTTTCGGCTGAGGCCTTTCAGGCTGAGGAGTTGGCGAGGTAAGAGGTGGTGGCTGTGGCTTTGCTTCTCTGATCTTTTCAGCTTTCACCCCAATATCTGGTACTGGGTTTTTTTATTATAAGACCGATTTAAGATTCGAGCAACAAACCTCAATTGAGAAATTGCCTCAGTATGACCCAGCTGTAGGCAAGCCTGTAGGACATTTTCTTAATTAGTAATTAATATAGAAAGACTCAGCCTATTGTGGGTGGGGAAACCCGTGGTTCTGGTTGCTATATGAAAGCAGACTGAGCAAGTCATGAGAGAAAGCCAGAAAGCAGCTCCCCCCCATGACCTCTGCATCAGCACCCTCCATGACCTCTGCATCAGCTCCCCTCCATGGGCTCTGCATCAGCTCCCCTCCATGACCTCTGCATCAGCTCCCCTCTATGGCCTCTCCATCAGCTCCCCTCCATGGCCTCTGCATCAGCTCCCTCCATGGGCTCTGCATCAGCTCCCCTCCATGGCCTCTGCATCAGCTCCCCTCCATGGCCTCTTCATCAGCTCCCCTCCATGGCCTCTACATCAGCTCCCTCCATGACCTCTGCATCAGCTCCCTCCATGACCTCTGCATCAGCTCCCCTCCATGGCCTCTGCATCAGCTCCCCTCCATCACCTCCGCATCAGCTCCCCTCCATGGCTTCTGCATCAGCTCCTGTTTCCAGGTTCCTGCTTGGTTTAAGCTCTTGCCCTGGCCTCCCTCAGGGGACCATGATTCAGGATATATAAGCCAAACAAATCCTTTCCTCCCCAGGTTGTTTTTGGTTTAATCTCACATCTAACTTCTGGTTTACTGAGGATAGAGGAATTTTAAATCACAGCGATTTGATGAAAAACTGTTGCCTCCATGACCTCTGCTCACATGTTGCCCACAATACATAGCTCAGGGGGAGAATATCTGCCTAGCTTGCATAAGGCCCTGGGCATGGCACACATGCACAAGTTCTAACTAGAGAAATTTACTTAGAGAATTATCGTCTGACAAAACCAGATGAAAGGAACTACGGATCCTGCCGGGCATGGTGGTAAATACCTTTAATCTCAGCACTAGGTAGGCAGAGGCAGGAGGATCTCAGTGAGTTCAAGGCCAGCCTGGTCTACACAACGAGTTCCAGGACAGGCGGGACTGCATATGACACCCTGTCTCAATGCCCACCACCCAAAAGAACTATGGGTCCTTAAGAAAAGAATGTTATTTCATTCCACTTTCCCAAGTATTCAGCTTAGACTAAGTGGTCCAAACCAATTCTCCACTAACATGAACAGCTTCTAAGAGTAATTATTAGAGTTAAAAAACAAAACAAAACAAAAAAACAACAAAAACCTTCCCCTAAGCCTTAAGAGGCAGAGTTTCTGACTCAGGAGTTCCTGTCTGCACTGCCCAGCAGCACAGTGCCACCCCAGCAGTCACAGTGGTGCTGTGCAGGGCACAGTAAGAGAAGGCTTTGGAAGAGACAGAACACTCTTCACTCTCACCAAGGAGCAGGAGAGATGTCAGCAGGAGGTTAATGGACCCAGCATGAATCCTCTGGTTATTTTTAGATACTTGAAGGAGGCCTGTGTGGCCAGAACATTTCCTCTCCATCTTTCTCACCTTCCATCAGGAAAACAGTTGCGCTAGAGGCAAGAACCAAACCATCTAGAGCCTCTGGGAGAAGGCACCTTGGGGCGCAAAAGAGAAGGGACCTGTAGGACAGGGAACTTTGGAGGAGGCAGATGTTTGGGGGTGTTGCTGACCAGGGACTGGCTATAATGCATGGCCTCCAGCTGGGTTGCATGTGACCTTCAAGCTGAAGACTTTAGAGGGTTCTCATATGTCTGTCTTTTCCATGCACTCTGGGGCAGTCAGAATGAGATTAGAAAGCCGGTGTCATCTATCACCTTCCAAGATTCGGACTCTCAATACCAATTGGAAGATAGTGGTGTTAGGAGCCATCCCTGGGGGCTTCAGTGCCCTCTGTTAAAGGCGAGCAAGGTACTAGCTGCTCTAGATAACACATAATCCTCTCAACAACCCACAGAATGAGGTCTCTGAAGCCTAGGCAGGGATTCACGAGGATCCCAGAGCTAAGAAACCAAGGCTCAAAGATAAACTTAGGTACACTGAAATTGTAAAGGGTTTATGTGAGCAGTGATTCGTGAACCACACAGTGCCAAACCACAGAGGGAACACTTGATATAATGTTCACAGAAGCAAGACAAAATATTTGGCTGGTGGAAGGGGAGCATCCCCAGTTAGGGGTTAGCTGGATGTTTCTGGTTGGTGAATCTCTAGATAGGATCAGCTACTGAGTTTTAAAGTCTTGTTTTTGTAGACTTTGAAGAGCGAGGTGTCTTCCGTTCATCTCAGTCAAACCATCTTCCTGTTGTTTTAAAAGCAGAGTTTTCAGTTGTACTCTGTGACTCTCATACAACTAAGTCAACAGCAGCGCTTGTCAAACTTTCTGTGAGGAAGGATAGATATATTTGTTTTTTTTGAGACAGGGTTTCTCTGTGTAGCTTTGCGCCTCTCCTGGATCTCACTCTGTAGCCCAGGCTGGCCTCGAACTCACAGAGACCCGCCTGCCTCTGCCTCCCGAGTGCAGGGATTAAAGGCGTGCGCCACCAAGGGACGGCGGATATTATTTTTTTTAATTTCCACTTCATCACAGATCAATAACTTCCTAAAGTACAAAATGAAATAAAAGACACAGAAATAAAAGTTAACATTATAAGTTATTCAACAGACTGTGTGGTAATGTTTCTAAACATGGATGCTTGTACAAATCTCATATTCAGCATTAGAACTGACATCCTAGGCAGGAGGGTACATCTGACTCATTTCCACAATTTTCCCCCAAACATATGTGCCTGCTTTTTACACCAGATGATTCAGCAGGATTGGCATGTCCAGTAGACACTCCTCAGGGGATTCTGATGTCCATCCATAGTTAAGAACTGCTCACTGTGTACTGAAGAGATGGCTCAGTAGTTAAGAACATGTGGGTCCCCGCATACTCTGGGCAGCTCCCAACTGCCTGTAATCCAGATCCAAAGGGATCTGGCACCTCTGGACTCTGTGGACACGCATTCATGTACACATTCATGCAGACTCTGTGTAGCAGAGGGTGACTTAAACTTAAGACTCTCTAAGATGACAAGCCTGTGCCACATAGCTGCTTTAGATTTCTTCCCTGACCCCTTCCTCTCTGTAGTCAAATTTTTCTCTGGTCCCACCCGGCCCCAAGATCCTGCAGCCACTTATAAAATATTCACTCAGAGGCTTAATGTTATTTACAAACTGTATGGCTTATGGCAGGCTTCTTGCTAGCTAGCTCTTATAACTTAACCCATTTCTATTAATCCATAAGTTGCCACCTGGCTGTGGCATTACCGGTCTGCTGGCATCTTGCTGCTCCTTATGCAGTGGCTGGCGTCTCTCTCTCCGCTCCTTTCTTCTCTCCCTATATCTGCTTAGATCTCCCACCTGCCTCTAAGCTGCCTTACCATAGACCAATGCAGCTTTAGTTATCAACCAGTCAGAGCAACACACATTCACAGCATACAAAAAGATATCCCACAGCACTTCCCCTTTTCTGTCTAATCAAAAGGAAGGTTTTAACTTTAACATAGTAAAGTTACATATAATAAAATAGTTATCAAGCAGGAATTATAGTTATAATATCTAATCTATTTGTATTTAGCAAAATTAAAGCCACGGAACATGTGGCAACTTATAGATTAATAGAAATGGGTTAAGTTATAAGAGCTAGCTAGCAAGCAGCCGTGGGGTTGATGGGACTGGAGAAAACTTCCGGCTGCACCTCTCCCACTTTTTCAGAGTAATGATTTGACTTACCTTTTTTTTAAGACAGGCGTGGTGGTGCACACCTTCAGTCCCAGCACTCAGGAGGCAGAGGCAGGCAGATCTTTGAGTTCAAGGCCACCCTAGTATAGGTCAAGTTCCAGGACAGCCAGGACTACTACTACTACTCTCAAAAACAAACAACAAAACAAAGTAACTTTTTTAATTTCTTATTTTATGTGTATGGGTGTTTTGTCTGAATTTATCTTTATGTACCAGAAACATGCCTGATACATGCAGAGGCCAGAAGAGGGCTTCAGATGCCGTGAAAATGGAGTTATCATGTGGGTGCTGGGAATTGAATCAGGGTCCTCTGGAAGAGCAACCAGGGCTGTTAACTACTGAGCCCTTTCTGTAGTCCTAGACTGAAGACTTACTGATGAGCAATTGTTTTCAGGCTACATCAAAAGCTACTACAGATTAATAAAAGACATTTTTAAAAAAGGAAAAAAGGAGAGGGTGATTTTGCAAAGGAGAAATAACCAATAATAATAATAATAATAATAATAATAATAATAATAATAATAATGAAAAGACGCTCAACATCACTGATAGGAAAAACAAAAAGAAACTTTTGCCTCAAATTGGCAAAAGTGTATATTATCAAATATTGTTAAGAGAAAACCCCTATAAGCCACTTGTGAAAGTATAAATTGATTGGATTGCTTTATAGGGCTTTCTGCGGAGCCTACCTGCACCCCAGGTTACAGGGCCCTGCACACTAGTTTCTGAGGGCTGACTGTGCACTAATATCACATGAGTAGCTTGCAGTCAGCCACGGTGGAAGAATTCACACCGATACAATGATTTTGGGAAGACAATTGATAAACATTTATCAACACCCCAGTGCCAAAAAATCACGTAATCCATGCTGTAGTTGGGCTCTGAAATAGTCTCCAAAGTTTCATGTGTTCAAATGTGGCCCACAGCTGCATGGGCACCACTTGGAGGAGTCAAGCCTGGAGGGAGGAGATGGGGCCATAGGAAAAGTGCTCTTAAAGGGGACTGTGGCCCAGTGCATTGGTCAGCTTTCTGCCAGTGTGACAAAATGCCCAGGACAATCAACGCAGGAGTTTATCAATGCTTATGGTTCCAGGAGTTGATGGCTGCCTGGTTCTGTTGTGAGGAAAAAAGAAATGGAAGGGAATGTTTACTCCACAGAAATGGAGGAGCAGAGAGAGAGGAAGGGGCCAGGGGCCACTATCCTCTTCACAGGCATGTTCTAATATCCTAACTTTCTTTCACTACTAGCCTCCCCAAGTGGCACTTGAAGAGCCACGCACAGTTAATTGGCTAGACTTCCAGGTGCAAGGTAGGTGCGGCATTTGAGCCACAAAGAACAGCACAGCCTTAGTTAGCGTGGTAACCACTTCTCTCTGAGGGCTTACTCAAGGCAACAGGGACTTGCTGGGTCTTGCCCATCCACAGGTTCCTGTGCTTTGCCCAGAGGGCTTGAAAGTTGATTCTCCAAGGATGGGGATGAGCAGACTTCTCCAGCTCTTGAGGGAGCTTCAGAACTAAATCCCTTAACTTTGTGTCCAGTTCTCGGTGTATACAGGGAAAGAAGGGTGCCGTTCGTTAACGCTTGCATTGTTTTTCTTTATTTTGAAGTGATACCCATAAGCATTGCTGAAAGCGCAGCATTCTGTCTCCGAAAGGGAGCTGAGTGGTCCTAACAGCTCTCTTCCTTGACTCCCCCAAATTATCTGGTTAACTCCGGACACTGGGGTGATTTCTCCCTGAATTTCCTCATCATCTCAGGTGATTGTACAATGTGCAGAAGCCACCTGATTGATGGTTTAAATTGATCATAGATTACCTGTAAGATGGTTCATAAGGGACCAAGGGGTATTCAGGAAAGGCTCTCACTGCCTACCCCTCCATAGCCACTGATTTAAAACCCCAACCACCACAGGTACCTTCTGGGTCTGTGTGGGCCACCTGTTCTGGAGAATATTTGGAGCCTCCTCTGGCCCAACAGCCTGGATCAGTCTGGCTGTAGGGAAGGAAGCAATGTTTCACAGCTGGCTTGTCTTTTTGTGCAATAACTAGCTGCTATTGGTTGATAGGCAAATGTCAACCCCACTGAGCAAAGTTCAGGTTTTTATTTGGTTTGGTTTGGGTTGGGTTGGGCTTTTGTTGTTGTTGTTGTTGTTGTTGTTGTTATTGTTGTTGTTTGGTTTTTCAAGACAGAGTTTCTCTGTGTAGCCCTGGCTGTTCTGCAACTCACTCTGTAGACCAGGCTGGCCTCTGCCTCCCGGAGTGTTGGGATTAAAGGTGTGCACCACCACCACCCAGCAGCAATTTTTTTTTTCTTTTTTAAAGAACTTTTAGTCCTCCCAGAAATCTGCTTGGTAGTTATAGACACGGATCTCACCAGCTAGCATTGGTTCTATTTCATATGATTCCTTCTTTTTCCGATGGGCCTTGGCAGTTCTCTTCAAGTAGCTAAGAGATGACTAAAGAACACCTTCCTTGCCAGTTGGGCTGAAAAGGCCACACAGCTCGGTGAAGGCTGCCACACAGTTGCCTCTGGTCTCCTCCCCTGGGAAGATTCAAGCCCTGGGGTTTGCTTCACGGCGTAGCTCCGCTCCGATAGCAGCTGCATGTTCTCTTAGCCGGTAATGTTTGGCTTTGTTTGGCTTCCATGGGAACACGACCTTTCCTTTTCTCAGTTCTCTGCTTATAACAACTTGTCACCAAGAACCTGAGCTTCGAATGATGTGCTAGATATGATGTGCACAGATTTGTAAATACTCACCAGGGAAGAAAAAGCCTCTTCCGTGAAGATGGTGACCCCACTCATTCCTGGGAGTGTACTCCTTTCTTACCTGAAGACCCAGAGACATTATTTCCACTTTAACTTGGTTTTTTTTTACCCAGCTATGTTCAGATTTGCACTATTTTTAAAACCTTGGCTAAAAGCCCTTGTTGAAAGTCTGGACATAGTGTATTAATAGCTCTCTGCTCAAGCACCTCACTTAGGATGTACAAGGACCTAGTACTGATTCCCAGGACAGAAAACCAATCAAACCCTCAATCAATCATCAATCAACCTACCTTCCTAGCTTCTAAATCAAACATAGTGACACATGCTTGCATCCCATACCTGGGTTAAAGAATGAGACCCTTTTAGAAAATAAACTAAAGCCCTCCTGCATCTAGGTTCCCAACTCTTTTTTGCTGAAGTTCTCACAGCAACTGTAGTCCCGACTCAGTTCAGCTTCCATGGCTCCTGACGTGTTACCTGTGAATGCTTCACAGTTCCTAACGGCCGAAGCAAACACTTGTGTACTGGCTCCAAGTGAGTTCCCTCGTGTAGACCCCGGGGACCCAAGGTGGACACTGCTGGGTTAACACCTTGTTTGTTTGCTGTTTTAACAAATAGGAAAGGAGCCACAGAGCTGTTCAGCTGACCAAAGTCCTGTCGTAGTAAGTAATAGGCCAGAACTTGACCCAGTCCATCAGCCTTAAGTCTCTACATGATAGTAAGTAATGGCCAGAACTTGACCCAGTCCATCAGCCCTAAGTCTCTACATGATGTGTCTTTCAGTTGTTGCTGTTCCTCTTTTTTTGAGCAGAGTCTCATAAATCCCACTCATGCCACATTGCCTAACCCTGTGAATGAGACTTGTCACCCCCGTCTTCAGATGGACGAGCTGAGCTGGCCGGAGGAGCCTGAGCGGCATTGTGACGCAGACCCAAGTCTGTGGGACTGGGGTGCCTTCTTCGTCTCATCAAATGGGAACTTAGTTAACGCTCAGTTCAGTCACCTTACCTCAAGATGTTTACAGGTCCCCTCAGGAATATGTGGATGTGTAAAGGGAATTTCGGTGCTCAGTGCATGGGGAGAAGGTACACAGAGATGTAATAAATGGTCCCTGCCCTTAAGATAGCCCTAGGGAAGACACATGACAAAAAAGAGATGTATTGATGTTGGGCAAGTTCATTCAGCAAGCACAGAGATGAGGTTGGTATGCTTCAAAATGCTTCACAGAGTCCACACATGAAATTCATATATGTAGACTCAAAGTGCTTCACATGGCCCACACATGAAATTCATATGTAGACTCAAAGTTCAGCAGTTAGGAGTGTGTCCTGGTCTTCAGGAACCAACACCCCTGCCAGGTGGTTCACAACCACTTGTAATTCCAGCTCCAGGGGGACCCAATGCCTCTGGCCTCTTCAGGAACCTGCACATACATACATACCTACACACAGATAAACACATATACACATAGTTAAAATGAATAAATATTTTATAAATTTAGTTTGGTGTTTTGTGTTTGTAGTGTATGGGTACATGTGTGTAGGTGTGCACACCTGTGCATGTATGCATAGACCAGAAACTCAGAGTGTTCTGGTCTATTACTCTCTCCCCCTCCCCCTAATTTCTTTGAGTCAGGGTTTCTCACTGAACC
Organism: Peromyscus nudipes; assembly: GCA_902168325.1. Classification (NCBI taxonomy): domain Eukaryota; kingdom Metazoa; phylum Chordata; class Mammalia; order Rodentia; family Cricetidae; genus Peromyscus; species Peromyscus nudipes. The sequence goes on along the minus strand of CABHPH010147285.1, from coordinate 31,738 downwards.
TGGAGCTAGGCTGGTAGCCAACGAATTCCGTTGACCTCTTATCTCTTCCCTCCCAGCATCCATGGCCATACCCAGCTTTTTATGCAGTTGCTGAGAACCAAAGCCAGGTCCGCATGTTTGCATAGCAAGCGCCCTTACCCACTGAGCCGTTCTCCAGCGTGTAGATGAAATTCTAAACAGTCTTATTAAATAAGAAACACAGAGCCAAATGCAGAGTTAAAAGCCCAGAGATCGAGCAGTAGCCGAGCTAAGACCACCTTATCTTACCACTAGCTACCATCCTTCCCCCAAGAGAGAGACCTTCTTCCTGTGTCCTTTTTATTGCCTTTCTGTTCTGCCTTCTCATTGGCTCTAAACCCAACCACATGATTTCCTCGTCACTGCCTGTCTATACACACCTCCAGCACAAATAAAATATCACCATACCAGTGCTCACTCTGTGAAGTTCTTAATCAATGGCTTTGTGATAAGGATATGTTTGAAAAAGTCTGCCAGAAAATTAAGCTAAGACCATCCTGAGTATTTTGGCTCTTTAGGTTAAGAGTACTTTCCAAGTTTGTTATAAATGGTTGTTATCCATCTAGGTTGTCATGAAACCTTGGGGGACAGGTGGTCACAGATGTCCTTGCTATCTGGAAACTGCTGGCACTCAACAAAAGAGTCTGAATGTTAATGTGTGGGGTTTTTCCATAGAAGAGAATTTGTAGCTTTCACCATTTTTTTTTTACAAATTTAAAATTTTATTTATTATTTATTTACTGTGTGTATGCAGAAGTTGGAGGACAACTTTTGGGAGTTGATACTTTCCTTCCATCCTGTGGGTCCTGGGGATGAAACTGAAGTCATCAGGCTTAGCAGCAAGCTGAGCCATCTCCATGGATTCTTAGATTAAAATTGCATCTTAAGAACCACTAAAATAATGCTTTGGAGGTGTATCCACACATATAATTATATAAATGCACCTGTAAACCGAAATGTGTACACACACACACACACACACACACACACACACACACACACAGAGAGAGAGAGAGAGAGAGAGAGAGAAGCAGCATCTGGAAGCCTCTTAACCAATTGTTAAGAACAACTACTAGAAGCAAGATTGTAAAACATCAGTAGCGAACTTCTGCCCTCCGGGGTCCTCCCATTGTGCTGTAAGCCTGTATTTAAGACCTCCTCCCCCCTTAAATAAATGAC
>CABHPH010147285.1:0-25875 GCA_902168325.1 Peromyscus nudipes | reverse complement strand
AGGTCATTAGGGATACACCCTGAAGGAGGGGCTTAGGTCACTAGGGATACACCTTGAAGGAGGTTGGAACTCTGCTTCCTCCCACTCTCTCCATGCTCCCCGGCTGCAGGTGAGCGGTCTGGCTTCATCACATGCTTTCTGCCATGACTCTGCCTCACCTCAGGCCCCAAACAAGGAAGTCAAGTGATCATGGACTGAAGCCTCCAAATCTGAGCTAAAATCAACCCTCCTCCTTTTGAGTTGATGACTGCCCCAAGCATTTACCTCAGCTATGGAAAGTTCACTAACATACTTCACTACTACAACAGTTTCCAGTATAACAGTCCCTCTCTTTCTCTGTGTATCCATGCATGTTTGCATCTCCATGGGCGCATCCGAGGCCTGGTACATGTACACACATATACACGTACATGTGGAGGCCAGAGGCTGATGTCAGGTGTCTTTCTCCTGTGTGTGTGTGTGTGTGTGTGTGTGTGTGTGTGTGTGTGTGTGTGTATCCTGCCCTGTGAGATAGGTGCTTGCTGCCATTCCTGACAAGCAGAAGTCAAGCCCCATAACCCACATTACAGAAGGAGAGAACTAAATCTCCGTGTCCTCTGCCCTCCATAGGTATCCTGTGGCACATGTGCCCCCCTCCACATAACCACATACACAGAATATAATGTAATTTTGAAAAATTGAGTATCCCTACTCAGATCAAATCCAACCTCTGGATTTACAAAACACCAATTCAACTACATCAGTCAGTCCCAGAAGAATCTCACTAGGCTCAAGCTGGGCTCCAAGGTGAAAGCCTAGAACCCTGCCCTACCTCCTCTCATGTTAAATGAGTGCTTTACCTTGGAGCTGTATACCGAGCAGCCTCCTTTTTAATTTCGGTATTTTTTATAAATGCCCCTCATAATCTTTGTGCATGCTAAATTTTGGGAACCTCTCCAATGGAACAGATGTGAAAGTCAAAGAAACCAGCAAGTGGAGACAGGCAAGAGTTGAACTGGAGCTTTTTCTTTTTTTTTAGTCACCTTTTAAAATATACTTTTTATTTATTCTTTGAGACTTTTGTACATGTGTGCAGTGTCGTTTGGTGACACCAATGGGAACCAGGAGTTATAAATACAGTCGGTGGGAGACTCTCCAACAGCTTCATGTCCACACTCCTTCCCGCTGAACTTCTGTCAGGCTGCTTGTATCAGCATGCCGATGCTGTCTTCTACCTCTGACAGCCTCTTCAGGACTTGCTTGACTTTAACCTCATCAAATTCCAGACACAGAAACTCAGATTCCTGTAAAACATAAAAGGTTGTGTCAGAAGAAACCTGCAAGACAGCTGCAGTGGTTTGAAAGAGAATGGCCTCCACAGGGTCGTTCGTCTATTCACAAGCTTAGTCTCCTGTTAACAAACTGTTTGGAAAGAATTAGGAAATGTGGCATTGCTGGAGGAGGGGTGTCACTGGGGATGGGCTTTAAGGTTTCAAAAGCTCACACCAAGACCACTCTCTCTCAGCTACTGCTCCAGTGCCATGCCTGTCTGCTGCCTGCCATGATGATCATGGACTAACCCTCTAAAACTGTAACTGAGTTCCAAAATTAAATGCTTTCTTTTATAAGCTGCCTTGGTCATGGTGTCTTCTCAAAGTGGAGAACAGAAAGTAAGTCTATAGCTACGGCTCTTCATCTGGCATGAGCAAGCTGCAGAGGTCCAGGGTCCCTGTGCAGTGAACCAGACTCGGGCCTTTAAACCTATGCGATATTTTACCATGCAAAGCAAACCCACAATGTCCTCAATGACACCAAGGATAAACACAGACAGGTGCCACTGTTCTCTGTAGTTGGAAGTTTTCCTGTGTCCCTCTTGCTTGGCCCACGGTCAGGACAAATCTCTCTCACTTTCTGTGTCCTGCCTGGCCTGCAGTCAGGACAAATCTCTCACCCACAGTCTCAAAGCCTTTTATAAAATTATAAAATAATCACACAGAGGCTTAATATTAATTATAACTGCTTGGCCATTTGCTCAGGCTTATTACTAGCTCTTACACTTAAATTAACCCATAATTCTTATCTATGTTCAGCCACGTGGCTTGGTACCTTTTCTCAGTTTTGTCTTATCATCTTGCTTCCTCTGTGTCTGGCTGGCAACTCCTGACTCAGCCTTCCTCTTCCCAGCATGATCATCCAGTTTAAACTAACTTATACCACTAACAAATGCTTTTCATTTAATCAGATATAACTTGCCAAAAAAGGAACCTCCCCAAAGTTAGGCTTGGGGAAGGGTTTTTGTTTTTGTCTTTCAGGAGAATGAAGGCTAAGGAATCTGAAGAACACTGGACAAATGAGATATCTGAAGAAAAAGGGCAAATCATCTAGAAAAAATGTCCCAAGAAAAGGAGTAAATTGGTCTATTGGTATATCACATATAAAATTTTGTAAGTCTTCCTAAATGTTTGTTTCTACTGTTTTCTACAGACACTTAACACAAATGTTCTTTACGTAGTCCCAGTTCAATTAAAAATTAAAGTTGGCTTTGGAATTGGAGAATGGCTCTCTCCTTCTCTAAACCCAAGCATGTTTGTTAAAAGGAAAATACAAAATCTCTGTATCATGTCAGAAGAAAGAGCCTTCTGATATGGGACAGAAGAAAACCAAAATTAAGGGACTATTCTATTGCCACAAATCTTAATTCTTTGGTTCTATTTTGATTCTTTAAATTTTTCTTAAGGTATGAATTTTATATCATAATTTATAAGATTTATATATACATATTAAACTTTTGTTATGACATTAATGGTCATATAGAGTACTAACTAATTCTAGAAAAAAGGCTTCCTTCAGCTGCCTATACACGTTTTTGTGTTTGAGTCTCTATCAGTTTTCTGCAGGGAATCGTGACCAGGCCTAACAGTGAATTTGAAGTCTCCAGAAAGATTATGGGGCCCTACAACAATTCCACGTGGACAATAATTATACCACTAAGCTGACAAACATCACCCAAGGATCAGCTTTGGACTACAAACTGCTCAGGATAATTTCGAGATGGCTAGCTGAGATGATCCAGCCTCACAGACTCTTTGAGCGAGGACTTGAGATAAGCCCTGAACTTCGGCATTATGCAGAGACTGGACAACAAATGATATAGCTACCTCTCCCAGAACTTGACAATTAACCCAAAAATTTTCTTTTTCAGATCCCCTAAAGATGCCTTCACCCACAAACAGCAGGAAGCAATTTTAAGAACACGACACCCACATTCTCAAGAGGTGGGACAGGTGGTTTATGGTCTTTCAATGGGTTTTGGGTTTGGGATAATTGTTTAGGATGGTTGGTTACAAGTTGTTATTGTTAATGGTCAGGAAAGAAGCTAAACAAAGGAGATTAGATTTAAGGTTCTTGTTTGAAAAAAAAAGAAAGAAAAGAAAAAAGAGGATATAGATAAGAGGTAGATTATTGAATCTACTCTGAAAAAATATAGAAATGATAGAATAAAGGGTAGATTATTGAATCTACTCTGAAAAGAAAAAAGAGAGGATATAGACACGATACAGATAAAAAGGTAATTATTGAATTTACTTTTAAAAGACAACTACTAGTTTTAAATATTTTACATTGGATTGGATTTTTATATATTGTATACAAAATATATATATTGATACAAATTTGAGATTGATGTTGTTAGAAAATGCTGTACATATATTTCTAATCTTGTTCACAATATTGTACCTATACAGTTCATTTAACAATGTAATGCAATTTGCTAATCCTTGAATGTTATTATTACCAACAATTAGGATATAAAGAAATGAAAGTCAGTAGTTAGATATTACAATCAAACTTGTAGTCATATTAGGAATGTTTTCAAGGTCAAGCAGAGATATATTTTAGATAGACAGGTCATCTTCAAACCCTTCAGAGATCTACAGAATATGGCATTTAAGATGTTTTAATGACAGAGATTTTTTTCTTTTTTTTATGACTATGAGACATTTCTGTTCCTGGCAGCACCAATCTACTTCAGAGAAGATATGGGCATTGAAGAAACTGCATATGGACTTAACTTTCACTGTGGCAAAAATTAGTGACTGGGCAACAAAATGTCCTCGCATTGACTGCTGACAGTCTGCTATCCAAAATGGACAGACAGGACACAAAACAAAGGACTACCGATCTTTGCCAAGACAAGTGTGATTGTGGCTCTGGCAACAGGTGTCCTCTGAGGCAGAGGACAGTATGGCACCATCGCTGAAGTGGCTTTGAAATCTGGAAAAGGTACAGTGCCCCTCTCTTCAAAGGCAGCTGAACAGGCAATGGACCGATGGCTTCTGGTGTGCAGTGGAACAGTAGCTGAAACAGTTATTCTTGAAAGAGTAACTAGGTCAGGTAATTAGGTATATTTTGGACTCACCAAAATAGAACAGATAATGGAATATTTTCTCTGAATTTGTCAAATGCAAATAGATTAGACATTGTTGATGTATTTATTGCTTGTATAATTGTATACAGTTATTGTACTTATTGTATATAGTTTTTCTTATATTAGTTATAACTTTTTATTTTTATTAGACAAAAAAGGGGAAATGTGATATTTTATTTGTACTTTAATAAATAAAGTTTGCCTGGAGATCAGAGGAAATAGCAAGCCATTTTAAGTAAACAAAGAAGTTGGGCAGCGTTAGCACATGCCCTTAATCCTATCACTTAGCAGGCAGGATCTCTGTGTGTTCAAGGCCACACTAGGGAACAGAGCCAAGCGTGGTGACACACGCATTTAATCCCAGTACCAACCATAGAGGCCTGGAGGTCTGTACAGACAGACAAAAAGTGACAGAACTGCGTAGGAAGAGGAAGTGAGGTAGCTGGGCTAACAGAGCCAATGGGAGGGCAGAACAGCAAGGCATATAGATGTGGGTAGACAGGAAGTAACTCGCATTTGGAAGGTGCAGAGTTGGTGAGGTGAGGTTGGCTGGTGGCTTTCCCTATTTCCCTGATCTCTCTAAGGCTTTCACCCCTATATTTGGCTCCGTGTTTTTTATTTAATAAGACCATTTAGAAATTCATCTACAGTTCCCATTAGGAGAGGTTCTGTCTGGCAGCTCAATTGATGCTGGTACAAATTTAAGGTAAGTGCTTAGGTATTGCTCCTTTGTGGATGAAAACTGAGGGCAGGAAAGGTTAACCTCCATCTGAAGAATTTTAAATGGCACAGTCAGATACTGAACTCCCAGCTCTGGCTGACTTCAGAGTCAGTGCTGTCCCCACCTTATATAATAATGAAAGAATTGTGATTTGTCCCAAGTTAGCCTGGGCCAACTGTGACTCCATTAGCTAGACATCTAAAAAATGACCAGATCTTGAAAAAGCAACAGAAGTTTCTCAGGTCCTTCTCCATGCTGGAAGACCTCCCTCACAGATCTCCTTCCAACACATCCCCTTCAATCACTCAGGACTGGTGAGCCAATCTTAGGTTAGATAAGTATCAAATCTAAGGTCTTTGAAGTATGTGGCAGAAATCTCACACACTCTAATAAACTCTGACTCTGAACTGTCTTGAAGAGATGGGCAGATATGGGTATTCAAGGGTGTCAATCTTTTCTATCCTCAAGAACAGTTACTGAGTAACTCTAGTATAAACACTTAGAGGTTATATGCTCTACCTGCCTTGCTTTCTAGAATGAATTTAGTAAGTTTGAAATTAAGGTTCCAGGTATGTCAAGTGACATGAGTAATGGCCCTTTGTCTGTTAAGGGCAGATTGTGGGATTAAGACTCTTATCTGCACATTTTCCTCTCTAAATATTGAAGGAGATCAGAACATCCTACCCCAAGAATCTACTTTGACATTATTTGAATTGAAGGTAACTGAGAATCAACAGTTTCCTTCTTGGAATTTCTTCTATCCAATTAAAGCAAAAATCTTCTGAGAAATGAAGAGCAGGGGAATTTTATGGTGGTGAAAATAAAAGTTGACATAAGTGTACAAACTTTCTAAATTAACCTATGTCTATAATTGTTTTTCTTCCTACAATTTACTGTTCCCAGTGACTTCATTTATCAGCCTTCATTAATAAAGTACATAAATTTTCCAAGTCAAATGGCTTCTGCAAGTTTTCAGGTTGCATGTGTATATGTGTGTATGTGTGTGTGTGTGTGTGTGTGTGTGTGTGTGTGTGTGTGTGTAGCCCTTCTGAACATAATATTTAAAATATCAATGTCAGTACTATTTGCAAACATCTTTTTCCTATTAATATTTTCTCGGTTTAACACATAGGCGTTTGCAAAGAACTTACTATGTGGGTAGAGGATTTCTCTTGGTGATCATGATGGCACTTTCCAGCCCTGATCCAAATCAGCAGGAAAACGAGTGTCACAAGCATCTTCACAGGAAGTCACTCTGCTCCCTGTCAAGAATGTCCACAATTGATGGAGAAAATCGACTTTGTCGTGGCTACACTACTGCACTAACTCCATACTGACGGCACTGACCCGGGAGGAATAAGCAGAGGGCAGAAGGGCCTCCTGATTAAAAAAAAAAAAAAAAACTCAGGGAAAAGCAGTTTGACTACTAGAATCCTGTCCTCAAACTCGTATTTGGACAGAAAAGGAGCTTAGAAATTCTATCAAATTTTCATTTAGTCTAAAAAAACAAGTTTAAACAAGAAAAGAATATGGGGCTAAGAATGTAACTTGGTTGGTACGATGCTTGCCTAGCACGCACAAAGTCTGGAGTTCTATCCTCAGCATGTTTAAAACCCAGCATGGTGGTACATATCTGTAATCCCAGGATTACAAGTTCAATATCACCTTAACTACACAGCAAGTTCGAGGCCAGCCTGTGCAACAGGAGACCCTCTCAAAATAAACAAACAAATAAATGAATAAATAATAAACAGATAGAGGCCAGAGAGATGACTCAAGAGTTAAGAGCACTTGCTCGGCAATCATGAAGACCAGGGGTTTGGATCCCAGCAGCTACATAATAAGCTGGGTTCCCAGCAGGTGCCTGCAGCTCTGTCTCCTGCTGGCATAGGGCCAGGGTCAGGGGTCACAGGAGGACTGCTAAGGCTTACTGCTGCCAGCTTAGATGAGAGTGAGCCTCAGGGACACTCAGCACCCTCTTCTGGTCTCTCTGTGTGTACACCTATATGCAGATATGTGCCTATACTCACAAACACAAACATACAAAACAAAAAATATTAATAATGAAACTCCCCATGTTTCAAACTGAAGAAGGAATTATAGTTTTTGTAAACAAGAGCAAATTTATGAAAAATTGGGCAGTTCAGTTGGTAAAATTATGAATAGGTCTCAGATTTGAAAGCCTTTTGAGATCGTTAGAGTTTCAAATATGTTTATTTAATGTTTGGCCTTGGAAATAACAGTCCAGAAACTAATAATTATTAATGAATAAATATATAGTTAGGAAACTGGTGAAAGAGATTATGGCCCATGTTTTACTCCAGTGAGCCAGCTGTAGTACTAAATCACCTAGGTTTATATTTATATGTGAGGAGATTAGGATCTAAGGGATCCATCTTTGGAGCTATATCTATCAGTGAAGCTCTGTTATATAATTTGCTTTAATAATTAAAGGATTTTTGCATGTGAGTGTGCACTTAGGTGTGTGTGTGCACACGTGCACATGCATGTGGAAGCCAGAGGTCAGCCCTGGGGCTGTTCCTCAGCCATTCACCTCTCATTGCCCTGGAACTCACTGAGTAGGCGGGCCCACCAGCAAGCCGAGCACATGCCACCACACTTAGCTTTCTTCCAGGGGTCCTGGGGACTGAACTCAGGTCTTCCCTGCACTTTACTGATTAAACTGTCCCCCAATCCCATAACTGATTTTTTTTTTCCAGGCAGGGTCTCACTATGTAGCCCTGGCTGGCCTGGAACTTGTTATGTAGATCAGGCTATCTGCCTGCCTGTCTCCTAAATGATGGGGTTAAAGGTGTGCACTACCATATCTGGCCTTTAAATCTATTTTTAACTGATAATGAAAACATAAAAAACATTCACATTTATAGAGTACCATGGGATATTCTGAAACTTGCACATATTTGTAATGTTTAAACCAAGTCAAGCATATCTATCTCATTTCTTTAATGGTGAAACATCACCTTTCTTCTAGTCTTTTGAAAATGCAGCATATTGTCTATAGTTATTCAGCTGTGGAACATCTTACCCCAGTTAAACTCTCCACCTTCTCCTCTTCCTGTCTCCCCAGCCTCTGGTTCACCACCACCCTACTCTCGCCTTCTGTGAAGCTGACTTTTTGGTGCTAGGGACTGAATGCAGAACCTTATGCAAGCCACAAGCACCTTCTACTACTCACCCACATTGACAGTGGGATCAATGTGTGTGTGCAGGTGTGCACACACCATGTCACACACGTGGAGGTTAGAGAATAACCTCATATGTCAGTCTTCACCTTCCATCTTGTTTTAAATATGTTTTACATATTCTTTGAGGGTGGGGCACATGCTATACCACACATGTGGAGGTCGGGGGACAGCTCGCCGGAGTTGCTTCTGTCTTTCTACTATGTAGATCCTGGGTCTCAAACTCAAGCCATCAGGCTTGGAGGCAAGTGTGTTTACCCACTAAGCCATCTCCATATCCTGAGCATTAGCATTTTTTAAAAAGTAGGTACTGGGGACTAGAACCTAGGGCCTCAAAGCCCCAGCCTTCCATCTTGTTTTGAGACAGTCTCTGTTGTTTTTTATTGTTGTTTGGCCTGCAGGCTTCCAGGGATTCTTCTGTGTTTACTAACTCCCTGTAGGAGTGTTGGGAGTATAGATGCTCATGTTACATATCGGGCTGTTATATGGGTTCTGGGGATTTGAACTCAGGTCCTTACACTTGCATGACATGCACTTTTACCCACTGAACTATCTCCCCAGCCTGAGATGAATGTTTTTGTTTTTGTTTTTTGTTTCTCTGTGTAGCCCAGGCTATCCTGGAACTCAGAGATCGGCCTGCCTCTCTGTCTTCCGAGTGCTGGGATTAAAGGTGTGCACCACCACTACCTGGCGAGACGAATGTTTTTATATGCCACTTCTGAGTGACAGGCAGCACTTTTCTTCCCATGCCATTGTTTCACTTAATGTTGTGTACTCTCATTCCAGTGATACTGCAAATGACAAGCTTTTGCTTTTTTTTTTTCTTTATGGCTGACTTATATTCTATAATTGATATGTATACTTCCCTTATCCGTTCATCTGTCAACAGACACTTAGGTTATTTCCATCTCTTGGTTATTGTGAATAATACTGTAATAAACACAGGAGTACAGATGTTTCTTTAACATAGTGATTTCATCTCCTTTGGACATATGCCCAACTGCAGGATCATATGGTAGATCTACTTACTTTTTTTTTAGATCATTTTTATTTTATGTGTGTGTTGTCTGCATGCATGTATGTGTACCATGAGCATGCCCAGAGCCTGTGGAGGTCAGAAGAGGGCATGAGATCCCCTGGAACTGGAGTTAGGACAGTTGTGAGCTGCCATGTAGGTGCTGTGAACTAAATTCATCTTGTCTGGGAGAGCAACCGCTGCTCTTAACTGCTCAGCCATTGTCCAGACTTCTTTTTTGTTTGTTTGTTTGTTTTGTTTTTCGAGACAGGGTTTCTCTGTGTAGCTTTGCGCCTTTCCTGGATCTCGCTCTGTAGACCAGGCTGGCCTTGAACTCACAAAGATCCGCCTGCCTCTGCCTCCCAAGTGCTGGGATTAAAGGTGTGCGCCACCACCGCCCGGCTCAGACTTCTTAAAGTAATATCGTGTATGTGGCTTCATTGGTCACGATGTCTTGATCTTCCTGTCTCAGCCTCCGAGGTGCTGCGATTATGGCTTGTGTCACCATGCTGGGCTTGGTGCTCATGTGTAACCTGCAGGATGTTTTGTTAATTTGGGTAAAGCAGAACTAGTCTCCACAGAACAATGGACAGAGCACCCAAAGAAAAACTGCGAACAGTTTAAAGCCATCATGTTGAAAACGGAGCAATTTCACTGAAGCTTGTGAGAAACTAAATGACAAACTCTTAACACACTCATGAACGCTGTTGCTTTATTTAGAAGTTCAAATTGGGGTGTACCATCATTTCTGATGAGGTACATTTTACTTCAAACTTGTCTGCAAATAACTTTGACAAACTGTAATATTTACATAAAAGGAATTGAGATTGTTTCCTCTGTCCCAAATCAAAGCCATTCGGCATAGCTTGACCATCATTAGTAAGGGGAACCATTATGAAATGGCACTAATTTCTAGTACTTGGTAATGTACAGATTGAGATCAGGAAACATCACACAATACATCGAATAAAATCCAGGAAAGGAGCACGAAATGACAAACTCCTTGGCAGGAGAGGAAGGCAGAGTGGTATTAATTGAACTAATTCTGGGATGGCAGACTTTCTCCAACTACAGGGATTGCCAATTTGCTCTGCCAACAGCAGCCCCTGCCAGTCCCCAGCATCTCATGTGGCTGCCATGCGTCATTTATAACTCAGTGGAAACAGGCCGAGAAGCCTCTCCCTCTCTCTGGAGGAGACAGATGGGGAAAGAGGGGATGAAGTGACCAAGAGGAAGATGGTTTTCAGAAAGTACTGATTTGGGGAGATAAAGTTCTAGATGACTGGGGAAGGGGTGGAGGCACGGGGATTGACTTTGCGGGGTCCCAGTAACTAAAGTTCTTCATGTTTGCATTCCCGTGTTAGTCTGCTAGAGGCTCCAGACTACAACAGACCAGAAGCATACACAGCACAGGTTTATTTCTTGCAGCTTGTGGAGGCTAAAAATCCAAGATCAATTGGCTGGAAGGTCTGGTTTCTCCTAACACCATTCTTAAGTTGCATTTGGCCATCTTCTCACTGACCTTTTCTCTGTGAAAAGCATCCCTGGTGTTTCTATCTTCTCACATGGACATCAGACACTTTGGCTTCCAGCCCTACCTATCAGCTTCCTTTTAACATCTTTCTTCAAAACATAGTTATTTTCTGAGGTACAGAATGGACTTTGGTATAGACACAATTTAGTTAATAACAATCCCTAGCTCTTAGAGATCCTGTGTTTATCAAGGATCTGGTATTTGTGGATGATATGATGATAAAGTCAACAACCTCATACTTAATTCCTAGTTTCCTGAACATATTATGCAAATAAGAATTTCTAATAGCTAATCCAAAGAAAACAAACTCAAAACAAAGCAACGCCCTGCCCCCCAAACCAAACACACATTCTCAGTCTCTCTCTCTCTCTCTCTCTCTCTCACACACACACACACACACACACACACACACACACACACACACACATTCTGTGATTGGTCAGGGCTACCACATTCTTACTGTCCTTTATTTTGAAATGTTATTTAATCTGTATTTCCAGAATAAAAGCTGTCAGGAAGAGGATTAGAAAATGGCACAGAAAGTTCTCTATTCCCTACTCTTAGATCTTGTAAATGTCTTGCACGCATGTTGTGTCCCTAAGTCTAAACTCTTGTTCTGGCATACCATTCTCTGAAAGAAAATGTGAGTCCGAGGGAAGGCGAGGGCTTGCCATGTGGGTGAAGTCAGCCTGGGGCTCTCTAGCTCAGACAGCTTGCTGCAAGTTTTTGGAGGCAGTGGGTAGAAGGTGGTGGAGAGGAAACTATCTCTATTTTGAGGGTGTATGTTCTGACATCAGTGAGTACTGGGCCTTTGGTCAAATACAAAGATCAGCTCTCACATTAATGTGGTGTTTTATAGGCTGGAAAGCCTTTCACATGCATGATCTCATTTGATCCTTTAACAGTCCCTGTTAACTCCTAAGAAACAAAGCCAGAAGTAAGCTACTCTGAACAATTGTAGAATGGGCAGAATTTGCCCATCTGACCCAAAGCAGATTGTCTGAACCAAATCTGGAAAACGTTGACAGAAAATACAATGGATTTTATGGGCTTTGGTATATTCTAATCCCACTGGTAGAAAATTGAGATCTTATTTACTTAAAACTGTCCAAGATTCCACAAACTAGAGTTTCAAAATTCAAATCTTTGTGAGAGACAAAGGTAGCCAGCTCCTAACTAGGGAGGAACTAAGACCCTTTCTGGTCACCATCATCCATGCAGTAGGCTTTGAAAGTTTTGGAAGGAGTGGTGGGAAGAGATAGTTTGTGGGGGTGGGACGCGAGGATTCACTGCTGGCAAAAAGGAAAAACTACGACAGAAGACCAAGGCTGAGGATGCTGGTCAGCTGCAGAGTGCTTGTCTGGGTGCATGGGGCCCTGGTTTCCACGGCTAGTGGCACAGGAACTAGGCATGGTAACACATGCCCACAACCCCAGCACTGAGGAGTAGGGGCAGGAAGATCGGAAGTTCAAGGTCATCCTCCACTACACAGTAAAGTTCGAGGCTAGCCTGGGCTACACAAGATCCTGTGTTTCCACTACCCTCTAAAAAAGAGATAGCAGTAGGAAGGCTTGTGGGAAAATGCTAGTGAATTTGAAGACAAACTTATTTAAAATAATACAAAATGATAAGAATAAACAACAAAATGCCAAGCCTTGTACATACTTTATTCCACATTGATGAGGATAATTTTACCCCATTTTATAGAAAGATAATGAGTAATTTGTGTAAAGCCATAGAAGTAATATGTAGAAGAGCCATTTTAAAATATATATCTGGCCAGGCATAGCTGCTCATGCCTTTGATCCCAGCAACAAAGAGGCTGAAAGAGTCACCATGTATTAGAGGCCAACCTCTGCTGCATAATGAGTTCAAGACCAACCTGGGCTACTGAGAAAGACCTTGTTCAAAACCAAACAACCAAACAAGCAACCCCAATTCTGGCTGGCTGGCTTCAGAACCTGAACACTTGTCATTTCACAATCTCAGCTTATATTTATACACTTACATATAATATAAATTCCACTATTGATAGTTACTAATGAAGCCATACCTGAATGTTAGTCTCAGATTCAGTTAACTTTAATAAAGACTCAAAGGAAAGCTCAGTGTTGTTAGTATGATACCTAAAGACCATCAACAATGTCATCTTCACCTTCCACCAATCACTTTATAGGGAGTTGAGGATTCAGCTCAGTACATGCCTAGCAAGTACAAGGCCCTGGGTTTGGTCCCTAGCATAGAAGAGGAGAGAAGAAAGGGATACAGGGAGAGAAAGAAAAAGAGATAGAGGAGGAGGCTGTAGGTGGGCAGTGAGCATGTCCTGGCTGCGTCTGGAGAACTCTGGGCATGAGAGCAGTTGTTTGAGGGGAGAAGGCACAGCAGAGTTAAGGAGGGCATGAGACCCAGGCTGCAAAGCACTGAGTTATAGATAAACTCAGTTCCTACGGTTTTTTATTCTGACTCCTTCTACAGGTATAAGGTATAAGGAGGGGTAGGGAGGACTCACGGATAGATGCCTGTTATCATCAGCAGGAGAGCTAGAAGCAAGACTACCTTTGCTGTCCCATGAACCAAAATTTCAAACTCCCAGAATGAGATTCCTTCTCCATCACCTACTTGTAAGTCAGCAGAAGCAGAACACTGTTTGACCCTGGGGTTCTTTCCATCAGTAGTCACAAGGAATCACCTAGTCTGTCTTTCATCTAAGAAAATCAGATTATTCAATAAAAACCAGATCAGGTACTTCTAGAATGTGAGAAGACAAATACATTAAATACTGAACTTAAACTTTTAGTAGCCTTCATCTTTGACCCACATCCATCCTCCAGCTCAGCCAGGGATAAGATGATTGGGTAGGATAAGGGGCAAGGAGCACATTCGATAATGTCTTGATCACAGAGTCAAGGCTTGACTGACATGTGAAACACAGAACAGCAGCACACATATACTATTATCAATAAAAAGAAATCGTTCTATTCCATTTATTGATTTGTTTACTTATTTTAATTTAGGGAGCATCAGGTCCTCACTCCTGTGGTTAGCACTCTAGCTCTGAGCTCCATCACCAGCCCGACTTTTGTAGCTTTAAGAAATTTCCTGTCCTACCTCACAAACAAGCTGTCCCCCCTCGGAATGTCTAGAAAACCTAGTGATTTTGTAAGGAGGCAACTACCAGATCCTGACAGTGTGTGACTTCTATGCTTCCTGTCTATTTACTAGTGAACACAGGCTTTGAAACCACACAAATCTCCATCAAATCTAAACCGAGACTCCACCACTTCACAGCTGACTCAAGGGTAACTGGATTGTAGTTTCTGAATTCATAAAGTCATGATCTTGAATAGTTTTAACTGCTGAAGTCTCTGGGGATTTTACAATGCATCTAAAGCAACTCAGCAGTTCTCTGAGAAGTAAGCCTACGCATTCCCCGTCTTATTTTACTTGTATCTCATATTCAACAACCTAAAAATTATACAATATTACACATTATTTCTGTTTTCCAAAGGAAAAAGCTAAGTAAGTACTTCATTCTGACACACACTAGGCCTCTACAATATAGTCTAGCCAAGGTACTTTGGTGTAGCCTGAAATCAGCCTGTCTGCCTGCCTGGATGTGGCTAAAGCTGTCTCTAATACTTCTGGGGCTGCCAGTATCAACCCAGGAAGCACACAGCCATGAGCTAGCGAAGAATAGCAGAGGTTCGGCAGCTGGCTGTGACGAAGGCGGCAACAGGGTGTGGCAGCTGGCTGGGACAGTCTGACAAGGCAGAAACACAAACAAGGCTCCAGGCTAGAGCTGCCAATGACCTGCTTATGGGGCTCAGGTCCCAACTCTGTCTTCTCGTCTGCCATCACTGTCAATCCTTAGAAAGAGAAGAATACCCAATCCAAGCACTTTTCTTATAATCAAATTGAGAAATAATCCTAATATTCAACAATCACACAGCAAAGTCAGGAACTGACAGTTTAGATGCCAATCAACTTCTTCACCTGAGCTGGTACACAGAGCATCTCCAACCCATTGCTTTGATATGATAATCTCATCCTTTCCACTCTGCAGAAAACACCAGTGAAGTTATTCAGTTCCTGTTGGATTGATCCTGTGTCAGAGACTGGAGGGAACAAAACCAGGATGGACAGCTGCAGCATTCTTCAGTGTGGAAATACCACCCTGGAGGCTTGGGATCAGATTTATTTATTTTCATATTATTAACTCAAATAGTCCATCATTTGTCTTTTCCCCCCCATCTTCAAATGAAAGTCAAATACTCCCTGGGGGGTTAAGAAATAAAAAGAAACAAAAAACCTCTTGTATCCCTATTTCAAGCTGTGAGGAACGGCCTCAAGCAAAGCTATTTCCGGTTTATATCTGTAAATCTGAAAAGAGAAAAATTCAAATGCAAAGTCTTTCTTTCATCTTCATCAGTGAAGAATAAAATACTCAGTATGAGCATTACAAGGGAACCTGTAGGGGAGGAGGGATGGTTCGGTGGTTAAGAACACTCAATGGTTAACAGCAGCACTTGCTGTTCTTGCAGAGGACCCAGGTTCTGTTCCAAGCACCACGTGGTGGCTCACAACCATCCATAACACCAGTTTCAGGGGACCCCATACCCTCTTCTAAACTGTGGACACCAAGCACACACGTGGTATACAGACACACAAGCAGGCAAAACACTCAAACACAAAAAATAAAATAATAACTCTAACAAAACATTTTAATAAGAATTAAATCTTATTCTATCATTATGTCACTTACAGGGCAGGGGACCAGGATTGAGACTGATTCTGAGTGATACATTACAATAGTTGTGATGTGTTTAATTTATCATCCACCAGAGGTTAAGTCTAAACATATAATCATGACGATGTGGTACCCAGCGGCATTACTAGCCTTGTTCCTTAGACTATAACGGCTCACTGGAAATGACCAGAAATACACACCTACTTTTGCAGACACACTCTCCTCAGCTGTCTGTGCTATGCTGGGACTTAAAATACTACATTTTGACATGCTGACACCTGCCCCTGCAGTCCTGTCTTTCAGTTTTCCCAGAGCACAAGAAGAAACACTTCTCTGAAGTTCTATCTACCCCAAGGGTCCATGGTCCAGAAGATTAACTCCCAGGAAAGAAAACTAGAGTTGCTACCGCACCCAAAGTCTTGGTGAAATCTGGCTCCGGATACTGTCTATTCTCCAGGCTCATTTACCACACGTCCTCATAATTTCTTCTTCCTCTATAGCTGCCGACACCTCTGTCTTCCCTGGCCCTTGTGAAAATGTTTTTAGCCTCAACCATCTGGTCGTCCTCGAGTTTCATACTCTATGAGTGCCATTGCCTGCATGTTAGGAAGTGTATATGCCCTTTCTTCTGTGGTTTCCATCTCGCTGTTTTTGCAGATTCAGCGTCAGATCTTCAGAGGGCAGAGAAGTTCCTTTAGCCCCTACAACAACTATAAAGTCAAAACACAGTTGAAGCATTTTGAAAGTTAGAGTTAAAAAGGAATCTATACATGCTACTTTTGTGTGTGCATGTGTGAAGCATGCATGAATGTATGCATGTTCATACGTGTGGGAGACAGAAGTTGCTGTTGGGTGTCTTCCTCAATTTCTCGCCACTTGATTCACGTAGGCAGCACTTCTAGATGAGTCTGGAGCTCACCAGTTTGACCTAGTCTAGTCACACACCCCACCCACATCCACCCCACAGGGGCAATCCATTGTCTGACTTTTCAAATGCTAGGATATAGGCTGCTGCCATGGCTGCCCAGCCTTCCTGTGGGTTCCAGAGATCCAAGCAGCTCTCAGTCTTGCATTATCTACCGAGCCACCTCCCCAACTCCAAATTCTGTTTTATACCCAGTTTCGCTCTACAGAGAAATCAGGAAGTGACCTTCTCCATCATTTTCTACTCAGGTATCCACGGAACCCAAACGGGGTGGCTATTTTACGGTTCTACCATTTGAATTCAGATGTAGCTTCAGCACTACTGGCTGTGCAATCCTGGTGGAGAAATTAATCTGCTTAAGGTTTCCAAATGAAAAGAATGGAAAAACAGTGTCTATTCTATGTGCCTGTTACAAAAACTCATTAGCAAATACCCAAGCATCAGCGCTGTCCTCTGTGTGCACGTGTCTCAGTTCTCTCTCTACTCTGCCTCTACTCGGTCCCCGGCACACACTTCACCAGGCTCTTTTCTTTAACCAGGCGCTTTGCTCTTAATAGTGGAAAATGGTCACGTGAAAGACTCCTGGAGCCTAATGCTGTATGGGATAAAGACAAACAAGATTGTTCTCACACTGGGGAAAGGCACCAACTGCTTCTGGCAACAACAAACCCCAACAGTAAATCCCTTTTTGCTTGTTTTTACTGACAACTTCCAGGAGCTGTGCGAGCCTCTGGGAGTCTTTCTCCTTGCAAGGATCAGACATACTGTTTGCTCTTTTTCCCTTCTTAGTAGGTCTTTATTTAACAAGACCACTCACTAGATTAAAATATGAAGAACTAGAACAGACCAGGTTCAACCATAAGGAAAAGGTCTCAGGACTGAACAGTTAGATCTCCTTGGCCTGAGAACCTGTATTTTCATATTTTCAAAAGTAGCAGAGTTTCTATTTAAAACATATTTTCCTGCTTTAGAAAAGAATTTTTACCATGTAGAAGACAATAACAGAAGTCTATAGTCTCAGCCCATAACTACAAGCTACTAAATTAGTGCTCCCAATCGCTCCGTGTAGTTAGACCCCTGGCACCTCTGTAAAGCTTGAAGCTAACGGGACTCAAAAGCAAAGGCACTACTGGTGGGCATGGGCGATGCCACCCCAGGATGGATGACGAGACCCAGTGGATACCATTCTAAAACACGCCTCTTTCACCTAAGACTTATTGGGAGAAACTCTAAACACAGAAGCCCTGAAAAACACATACTGGAGGTTCCTAATTAATTAGTTTGCATGTGTATCTATCCCATGGCATGTACAGAAGTCAGAGAATGATCTGTGGTAGTCAGCCCCCGTGTAGATCCTGGGACTGAAATGCAGGCTGTCAGGCTGGGTGGCTGGCGCCTTTACCTGCTAAGTTATCGTGCTTTACAGTTACAAAGGAAATCTTTTTTGTGAGGATAAAGAGCAAGGCGATCCAATCACTACAGATTCACATTTAAATCTGCATAATAAATCTTACATTTGTTTTATGTACTTTCCTTAGCTGTTTTAGACAGACCTTTTCCTACTTCCTTCTTGTTTCAGAAAATAGTGGTTTTTTTGGCTTTGCTGAGATCAGGCTGTGCCCTGCCCTGAGTTACTATAAAACTGCCCATATTCTATAAAACTGTTTTTTTTTTTTTTAAGTTGTGCTTTGCCTCTAGAGACTCCATTTTTTTTTTTTTTTTCCGAGACAGGGTTTCTCTGTGTAGCTTTGCACCTTTCCTGGAACTCACTTGGTAGCCCAGGCTGGCCTCGAACTCACAGAGATCCGCCTGCCTCTGCCTCCCGAGTGCTGGGATTAAAGGCATGCGCCACCACCGCCCGGCTGAGACTCCATTTTACAAGCAGTATTTTAATCCATTCTGATGCAGAAGCAAATTGATGAACAGGTGTCCAGGACCACCCAGGAGGCACTGACTGACAACTCATTCTTAATAGTAGAAAGGATGCTACTGTATAAATTTATTGATGTAAATTGGGACGACAGGAGCGCAGGGCTTATGAAATCCCATGAAGAGGCTAGGCCTGAGAATTTACTGAACATACCAGATCGAGGAAAGAGTGCAGCTCCCTCACTAGGACCCCATAAAGAAAAGAACACCTAATACTGCAATGCAGTGTCCCCCACAGACCTGTCATGTGACTACCCAGTGCATGTATCAAAGGACTGACAGGCAGTGAACTCCGTTTCAGTGGGCTTGGTCCTCACTGACGAGGTGGCCTGCTTCAATGTTGTCTGTCCATCCTCCAGGGACCCATTTGAATCCGGCCAGCCCTGGCCTGTTTCTGAGGTGGTGACAGCAGTGGCGGCCACAGCAGCAGTGGTTTGTTTCCTTATTCCTGCAGAAGTGCTTTTCACAACCCTATTGTTTCCCAACTTCCACCTGCCAGGCCCCTTTCAAGTCCATGAACTCGTCATGACCTCTTTAACCTTCCACAATCTATGTACACAAACACACATACATATCCACTGTGTGGAGCATGATCTGAGAGTTAATATTAGTAATTCAACAGTGATTAGGAATAAAAGAACGTGTGCTTGTTTTGGCTACTATCAAGGAAAGCCAGACTCTTTGGCAAACCGCTGTCGCCAAAATCACTGTACCTCATGAATTTATTGTTATTCAATAGACAGACAGGCTAGAAAGACACAAACATATTCATCTACCTTTCTAACGCAGCATGTTCATAACAAGCTTAAAGTTTAAATTATCTCTTTGACACTCTAGAGATTTATTCATCTTTCTGGTCATCTCCCATGCATGCAGGAAGTTATTGAACTTCATCTCCTGT
This sequence comes from Peromyscus nudipes, assembly GCA_902168325.1. Lineage (NCBI taxonomy): Eukaryota > Metazoa > Chordata > Mammalia > Rodentia > Cricetidae > Peromyscus > Peromyscus nudipes. Next base: position 6,495 of record CABHPH010147285.1, on the reverse strand, counting down.
TAATTATTTTTTTCTTTGTGGGGCATCCCATACAAGGTAAGAACCCTTAAAGAACGAAAAAGAAAATTGTTTTTCTTCCTTTGCACACAAAGGGTTAAAGTGTTACTGGATTATAGTCTCAGTAGTTCACTAATACTCAAGGAGAGTAGTGGGAAGGCACACAGGGAGAGGACAACAGATACTATCATTTTCAAAAACTCCATCTAGCTGAGCTCTAGATGCCAAGGGCTTTTGTATAAGGAGAGGGGAAAGGTACAGTGGGCAGGAAGGGTCCATGGGGGCAGGAAATCAAGGCATGGCTTCTCCCCTGCCAGATGGAACATTAGAATGTTCAGAAACTCTTGAGGTTATTTCCTATGCTTTCTTAAGAGATATTCTTAAAGTTACATACTTTGTAACTAAGCAGGAAGGGTTTAGAAAGGTAACCAGACGTTTCATTCCAGATGGCTTAACAGTATCTTAACTGTTCAGGCTGGGCTTGCTTCTTAGAATACAGAATGCCCACAAGAGGGGATGTAACCCTTCCCAAAAGGTAGTCAAACATTAGCAGGCTTGGAGGTCCCTGAGGATGGACATCTCCTTCTCTTTTCACCAGCTTTAGACTCTACCTCCCTCCTATGTTGTTGTTGTTGTTGTTGTTGTTGTTGTTGGTGGTGGTGGTGGTGGTGGTGGTGGTGGTGGTGGTGTGTGTGTGTGTGTGTGTGTGTGTGTTTTGTTTTTGTTTTTGAGACAGAGTCTCATTTGTATAGGCTGGCTCTAACTACATAGACAAAGATGGCCTTGGACTCATAAATCCTGCCTCCACTTAGCCTCCAAAGGACTACAATTAGAGGCATATACACTATGCCTGTTTTATGTGGTGCTGAGGAGCAAGCCCATGGTTTGTATTGTATGAAATCTAAAGGTCTGATAGTAAAAACCAGGAGCCAGATATTGGGGTAAATGCTGAAAGATCAGAGAGACAAAGGAACAAGTCACTGGAGAAACTTCTCACCACTAAACAGAATCCTCAGGCTGAATGGAAGGCGAGATCCTATCTCCATGAATCCTCAGACTGAAAGCCTCTGAGTCCTCAGATGAAAGACCTCAGTTCCTGTCTCCTCACACCTCATATACTTTTCTCCACCCAGCCATATCACTTCCTTCCTAGTGCTGGGATTAAAGGTGTGTGTGCTTCCCAAATACTGGTAGCAAAGGCATGAGATCTCAAGTGCTGGGATTAAAGGCATGTGATTCCCAAGTACTGGGATTAAAGGTGTGTGCCACCACTGCCTGGGTCTATTTCTCTCCTAGACTGAATCAATCTCATGTAGTCCAGGGTGGCTTTGAACTCACAGAGATCCAGATGGATCTCTGCCTCTCGAGTGCTAGGATTAAAGGTGTGTGCCACCACTGCCTGGCCTCTATGTTTAATCTAGTAGCTGGCTCTGTCCTCTGATCCTCAGACAAGCTTTATTTGATACATAATGTATCACCACATTTCCCCTGTTTTGTCTAAAATAATAAAAGGTTATAACCAATATAAGAAAAACTATATATAATAAGTACAATAAATATATAAAATATATACAGTCAAGAATTACATTAATAATGTCTAGTCCATTAACATTTGGCAAATTCAGAGAAAATACTCCATTATTTATCCTGTTTTGATGAGTCCAAAGTGTTGTACCTAATTCACTTTCTATCCTTGTGGGAGCCCATTTTCAGGTTCCTCGTGGCTTACCCAGCAGGTCTGCATAGAGAGGATGATTGGACCACGGGCCTGAGTGCAGGTGTCTGAGATGATCTGCACTTAGCTGTGCTGTGGGGTGGGTCTTTTGCTCCACCCCTTGGCATTTCTATAAATGCCTTAGGGCAGAGACAGTCAGGGTTGGTTGGAATAGGTTCCAGGCCTTCTCGAGGCTATCCTGTATTTTCTATTTGTTTATCTCCACAACCTAAATCCTTCTAGCTAATATTTCCTGCTGCTTGCACTCAAAAAAACTCTGGGGAGCTGTGGGGTTGGTGGGTAAACACTCCGCATATCCTAACTTGTATTACCAACCGAAAACTATCTTTTGATGTCTTTCAAACTTATACAAGTTACACCTCTTTAGTGATTTTCTTTTCTGAATTGTTAACAAAGAAAGCTATAACTATAATTATCTAGTCTTCAACTCCCTCAAAGTCCCAAGAAGGAAATAATATTGACTGAGTAAGCAGGAAGTACAAGCAAGTGACTTCCAAAAAATGTGAAAAAGACAGAAACAGCTGGCTGCCTGGACAGTCACCCAAGGTTCCTCTGCAACGTTGGGGCATTCAATTTTCGGCCCACAGGGCTAGCATATCTGACAGACTCAATTGTGAAGCAGGATTTTCTGAAGGGCTGTCATACCTTGTCTTGGCAGAGTTTGGCAGTCCTTTCTTTTGTGTCCTGCTTGTCCCTTTGGACAGCATACTGTCAGCAGTCGAGGCAAGGGCACTTTCTTGCCCAGTGGCTAACTTTTGCCACAAAGAAAGTAAACTCTATAAGGAGTTTCTTCGATGCCCATCATCTTCTCTGAAGTAGATTGCCAGGAGCAGATATGTCTCATAGTCATAAAAAAGAATCTATGTTATTAAAACATCTTAAATGCCATAATTCTGTAGATCTCTGAAGTGTTTGAAGATGACCTGTCTATCTAAAATATATATCTCTGTTTGACCTTGAAAACATACCTAACATGACTACAAATTTGATTGTAATCACTAACTACCAACTTGCATTTCTTTATATCCTAATTAGTTGGTAATAATAACTTTCAAGGACTAGCAATTGGCATTACATTGTTAAATGTAATGAACTGTATAGATACAATACCTTGAACAAGATTAGAAGTATATGTACAATATTTTCTAACAAAATTAATCTCAAATTTGTATCAATATACACAATTTGTATATAATATACAAAAATCCAATCTAATGTAAAATATTTAAAACTAGTAGTTGCTTTTTAAAAGTAGATTCAATAATATACCATTATCTTATCATAGCTATATCCTCCCTTTTTTGTTTCCAGAGTATATTTAATAATCTATTCTTTTATCCTATCATTTCTGTATCTTGTTTTTTTTCAGAGTATATTCAATAAACTATGTTTTATCTTATCATATCTATATTTTCTTTTTTCTTTTTCTCTTTTTTCAAACAATAACCCTGTATCTAATCTCCTTTGTTTAGCTTTTCTCCTGATCATTAACAATAACAACTTGTAAACAACTATCCTAAACAATCACAATTATCCATAACCCATTGAACAACCAAAAACCGCCCACCCCTTGGGAATGTGGGTGTCATGTTCTTAAAATTACTTCCTGCTGTCTGTGGGCGAAGACATCTTTAGGGCATCCTGAAAAGAAAAATTTTTGGTTAATTGTCAAGTCTTGGGAGAGGAAGCTGTATCATTTGTCTTCTGGTCTCTGCATAATGGGAAAGTGCAGGGCTTTTCTCAAGTACTATACTACCAGCTATAGTAGTCTGTGAGGCTGGACCATCTCAGCCAGCCATCTCAAAATTGTCCTGAGCAGTTTGTCGTCCCAAGCCAATCTTTGGGTGGTGTTTGTCAGCTTAGTGGCTTTATCATCATCCTGATGCAATTGTCATTGTGAGATTGCATCATCTTTTCAAAGACTTCAAAGGTTGCTGTTAGGCATGGTTATGGTTCACTGCAGAAAATCTTTTTTGTGGAACATTTTTTCTGGATGATTTGTCCTTTCTCTTGAGATGTCTTATTTGTCCAGTGGTCTTCAGATTCCTTAGCCTTCATTCTCCTGAAAGATAAAAACAAAACCCTTCCCCAACCCTAACTTTGTGGAGGTTCCCTGTAGTAGGACAGGCCCATAGGGTCGAGAAAATTGGCTCAGACCAGTTGCCAAGGCATGCACATAACATACTCCTTATGAGCCAACCTGGAGTCTGCCTGAGGGCCTAGCAACAGGCGCTGTCAGAGGTCCTGATTGTGCCCAGCCAATGAGGGACGACCACACAATGCCATCAGATTGTGACACAAACTGGGTGCTGGGAAGAGGGTGTATAAGGCCTTCCCAGTTATTAAATAAAGGAGTTTGTTGTTTGCCTTTAACTGGCTCCTGGTGTCTGTGCCATTGACACGTCGTGCCTACTCACCCTCTTCCCCCAAGGGAGCTGTTAGGATCCAGTAAAAGTTCCCTTTTGGCAAGTTATATCTGATCAAATAAAAAGCATTTGTTAAATGTATAAGTTAGTTTAAATTGGATGGTCAAGCTGGTTGATGAACTATCACCTCTTCTAATTAAGAGGTCTCTCATTCAAATCGAACCTTTATCAATTTTGATGGTATCCATAGCTTTTCTTCTCCTTTTTGGAAACAAAAGCAAAACCTCGTCCCCAACGTAACACATATCCTGGTTTCCATTCTGAGGTCAGCACATCCTTAAAGTATATGGGCTGATTTAATTCTGTAGTTTTTTCTACTGTCCAATGTCTCTCCATAGCTGTTGTTCCTTTCTCATTGGCACTGAGAAAATTCAAAGTTAATAGAGCATTATGTAATCTATTTCTGGGGGTTTTGTTACCCCTTTCTGTTTATTTAGCATATCCTTTAGAGTTCTGTTTGATCTGTCTATAACTGCTTGGCCTGTAGGATTATGTGGTATACCTGTAATATGCTTTATATTGTAATAAGCAAAAAACTGTTTCATTTTAACAGAGACATATGCTGGAGCATTGTCAGTTTTAATTTGTGCAGGTATACCTATGATGGCCATAACTTCTAGCAAATGTGTGATTACAGAATCAGCTTTTTTAGAACTCAGAGCAGTCGCCCATTGAAATCCTGAGTAAGTATCGATGGTATTTCAATTTTCCAAATTCTACAAAATGGAACACATCCATCTGCCAGATTTCATTCCTCTGAGTACCCTTTGGGTTACTTCCTGCAGGTAGTAGAGTCTGATTGTACAAAGAACAAGTAGCACATTTCCTTGTAATTTCTTTGGCTTGTTGCCAGGTTATGGAAAAATCCTTACTATTGACATGATGTTTTTTATGAAATTCTGAGGCCTCCAGCACATTTCCTATCAGTAGTTGATCAATCTCGTTATTACCTTGTGCTAGAGGTCCTGGCAGACCCATATTGGATCCAATGTGTGTTATATATAAGGGATGATTCCTATTCCTGATTTTTTCTTGTAACTGAATAATGAAGTTAATTCTGACTTATCAGGGATAAATTCAGCAGTTTCAATGTGTAAGACAACTCTTTCTGCATACTGAGCGCTAGTAACTATGTTGAGAAGTTCTGTAAATTCCATTAATACCATCAGAATGGCATATAATTCCAATTTTTTGATGTGCCTGGAGTCTTGCAAGCTTGACTACCCTATGTGCTCCTACAAATGGACCTTGAGAACTTGTTTGGAGGTTCTTTTATTATTTAGACAAAACAGGGGAAATGTGGTGATACATTATGTATCAAATAAAGCTTGTCTGAGGATCAGAGGACAGAGCCAGCTACTAGATTAAACATAGAGGCCAGGCAGTGGTGGCACACACCTTTAATCCTAGCACTCGAGAGGCAGAGATCCATCTGGATCTCTGTGAGTTCAAAGCCACCCTGGACTACATAAGATTGATTCAGTCTAGGAGAGAAATAGACCCAGGCAGTGGTGGCACACACCTTTAATCCCAGTACTTGGGAATCACATGCCTTTAATTCCAGCACTTGAGATCTCATGCCTTTGCTACCAGTATTTGGGAAGCACACACACCTTTAATCCCAGCACTAGGAAGGAAGTGATATGGCTGGGTGGAGAAAAGTATATGAGGTGTGAGGAGACAGGAACTGAGGTCTTTCATCTGAGGACTCAGAGGCTTTCAGTCTGAGGATTCATGGAGATAGGATCTCGCCTTCCATTCAGCCTGAGGATTCGGTTTAGTGGTGAGAAGTTTCTCCAGTGACTTGTTCCTTTGTCTCTCTGATCTTTCAGCATTTACCCCAATATCTGGCTCCTGGTTATTACTATCAGACCTTTAGGAATTTGTGCAACAGTTTTGTACATGCTGGTCAAGCACTCTACTTGCTAAGCTACATTCCTGGCCCAAGCTTGAGTGTTTTATATATTTGTTTCTTTTCATATTTTTCTTTAATTCTTTGAAAATATTTTAAGTGTTTTGCATGCATGTACCATGTGTGTGCTTGGTGCTCATGGAAGTCAGAAAAGGGTGTCAGATCCATTGGAACTGAAGTTACAGAGGGTTGTATGCTGTTATATGTGTGCAGGCAACTGAACCCAGGTCCTCTGCAAGAACAGAAATAGAACTTAGCTCCTAAACCATCTCCCTAGCCCCTTTTTACTTATCTCTAAACTGTTCTGTTAGATGAATTTTTTTTTTGGTTAAAATTATGATTAGAGTAATACTTCTGGCTGTCAATGGAGACAAGGTATTCCAAACTGCCCCCCAAATTATGAGATCACCAAGACATATTACTAC
>CABHPH010147284.1:0-18399 GCA_902168325.1 Peromyscus nudipes | reverse complement strand
GTTAATAATATGTTAATTTCAGAGAGGTTCAAATATAAACTAGTGAAAAGAAATTTATCTATTAGCAATAATAAGATTTGTATTTATTTTAATGATATTAAAACTTCAAAAATATGCAATTTACAGTCAATAAAAGATGACCATTAGTAGATCTAAGTTTAATACTTTACTGCCTAAGCTAATTTCAAGTATGTGAAATGCATCTGTGAAAAAGTGTTCCTAATAAAACACAATCCTATATTTAGACACATTATTTTTATTCCAGCAGTCACAGCCATTATTGACTTATCAACTAGCTGTTCTTTTAGCAATACAATTTCCACACATGACAAAGATTAGGTAACACAGGTGTGTGAGAGTCACCTAAAGCCCCTAGAACTATGGTTCTCAACCTTCTTAATGGTGCAGCACTTTAATACAGTTCCTCATGTTGTGATGACCCCCAAACATTATATTATTTTGTTGCTACTTCATAACTGTAATTTTGCTACTGTCTTGAATTGTAGTATAAATATCTAATATGTGGGATATCTGATATGTGACGCTTATAGTATTGTGACCCACAGGTTGAGAACCACTGGCATAAAGGCAGGAGAAAGAAAAAATTTGGGACCAACACACAATTTCCCCTCATACTCTACTAGGGAATTATTCCTATTGATGCAGTTAGGAATGTTACTTCAACAAGTGCTGTTCATTAATGAAGGAATCTTGTATGCAGGATGGGGGCTCTTTCTTATTGAATGGCAGAACCAAGACACCAGGCACAAGTCTATCTGACTTTAACAAACACCCATGTCCACTGGGCTAAGCATATTTCAAAGTCAGGAAGAATGGTTTGTGTTCACAAATGTATTTGTCATATTTGAATCTCAGAATTATTTAGGACTCAGAAAATATTAATATTATTAGAAGTCTTATACATTTAAATTAAGAGCAGGGGCTATAATTGAATGAGCCAATTCTTAGTTTGAAATACTGAAATATGTACAAAGACCATTGATGAATTCAAGTCACTTCATCAAGAAATATTTTGTGTTCAGATGATCTCAAATTAAGACATCTAATGAGGCTGTTTGAAACCTGGGGCTTAGTAGAGACCCTTGGCTCAGCCGGGGAGGAGGGGACTAGACCTGCCTGGGCTGAGTCCACCAGGTTGATCTCAACCCTCAGGGGAGTCTTTGCCCTGGAGGAGATGGAAATGGGTGGTGGGGGGACGGGAGGAGGGAGAACGGGGGGAATCTATGGCTGATATGTAAAGTTGAATTGTATTGTAAAATAAAAAAATAAATAAATTAAAAAAAAGACATCTAATGAGACTTTTTCAAGGCTAATAAAATATTTTAATATTCAGTCATATTACTTATAATCTTGATATTTGAGTTCTCCTGGGTAAGTGACTGATCTTAGCAATGAATGATAAATGCTGATATGCTGACTTTTTTAAAGAACATGGCAACAAATGATAGCAAAATGGAAAACTTTTTGCAAAATTGTATAGTAGATTATCAGACTGATGATATGTGAAGAGTTGAAAGGGAGAGAAATGTTTGCTTGGAGCTATCATAGGTTTCATTAAATTATTCAAAACCTCTTCTTTTTTTGTAAATGGTTATACTTTACCCAATTGTTCTCCTCACTGTTGACACTAGCATCTCTCATGACATGACTGTATCTCCATCATTCATTCATGATTTTACTCCTTCATTCTCAAGAATACCTGGCCACTCTAGCATGGTTTCAATCTGCCAGTTTGTGAGAGGTCTTCTATATAAGAAATTTATTTGAATACTAAACTCAAACCTAGGCCTTTGGAAGCACCGTTGTACATAGTCTAAAGCCATGCTGTTTTCTGGAATATTTACAAGCAAAGGCTGTGCACTACATAGGTACCCATGGAAGCTATAACTCACTCAGACTTAAGAATGTCCTTTTGATCATGCCATAGCTTTTTTTGAATGGAAAACCAGCCAGGGACTCTTCAGACTCCCCTTTGCTGTGGGATGTTCTGTATGTCAAATGTGTTGCTCTGATTGGTTAATAAATAAAACACTGATTGGCCAGTAGCCAGGCAGGAAGTATAGGCAGGACAAGCAGAAAAGAGAATTCTGGGAAGTGGAAGGCTGAGGCAGAGAGACACTGCCAACTGCCACCTTGACAAGCAGCATGTGAAGATGCTGATAAGCCACGAGCCATGTGGCAACTTATAGACTTATAGAAATGGGTTAATTTAAGATATAAGAACAGTTAACAAGAAGCCTGAGCCATTAGGCCAAACAGTTTAAATAATATAAGTGTCTGTGTGTTTATTTTATAAATGGGCTATGGGACTGCTGGGACTTGGTGGGACCCGGAGAGAAAACTCTCCAGCTACACCCCTTCCTTTCCATATTTGTTATGACTTGAGTTCCAGAGCCCTTCATAGGCTCATGTGTTTGAAAACCTAGTATCCTGCTTGTGACATTAGTTTGGGGTGTTGTGGACCCTCCAGTTGTTAGGCACAGCAAATTGAAGTAGGCCACTGGGGGTGAGCCCTTGAAGGATGTACCCACCACTTCTTCCTGCCCAACTCATTTCCCTGACCTGGCAGGATGGGAATAGTCTGTATCTTAGGCTCCATTTTCCATGAGCTTGACCCTTCTTTCCTCAATCATTATGAAATGAAATCATTTGAGCTAAAATAATCCTTCCTTTAGTTACTTCTGTCCTGTGTGTGTTCGTAAGGACACAGAAGTAACTAATAATCCTTACTTATTAACTGTGTTAGATTCACATTGTCATCTGAATGTTCTCAAGGCCTCCATTCTTTTGTTTTCTTTTTCTCAGTTATCTTCTCCAATAAAGCCCTTATGTGACACAGTAGTTTAATGTTTAGAAATTACCCATGTGAATCTTTAGTTGGACATTTGAAGGTTTTTCTCTAGTGAAATTATACATTGATGTCCCTCCATTTTTGTTTCATTTTTGCACTATGGATAGGTTATTTTCTAGTATTATGAATTTTGTATGTGCCTTGTTTTGCCCAATAGAGTGTTAGAATAATGGCAACTCATTAGGCAAAGCTCATGAATCTCGTGACTGGGCTTTTCTACTTGGTCTCTTGTGTGGGTGCCATTCTCAGTAAGAACATGGAACTAATTAAAAAGGAAATATTTATGGGCCCTTTCTGATTCAAAACCAGACTCTTGAGCCAGTTGCAACCCAGGACTGAAGCAGAGCCTCATAAAGACCTAAATGAAAAAGACAGAAAATAAATGTTCTACATACTGGTACTCCATTTCAAAAGGGAAAAAAAAACATAGAAAAACAATATTTATCTTTTCAGCAACTGATGTTAGTGTGAATTTTATAACGGCAGTTTTTCTGGCTAACATACCATCCCAAGATCCTAAATGGCACACTTTATTTTCATTGAATTTTATCAGTTTTGTTTGTTTTGTTTGGGTTCTAGATAAAATGTTGCTGTCACGTGATTTGTTTCTCTTCCAAGTTCTTAACTTTCAATGTCAATATTCTTACTTGGAGGTTTCTGTTGCTCAGGTTTGCTCCCACGTTTGGTAAACTCAAAGTTCTATCTGTTTGATGTCATCAACAATTCTGCCTTACCCTATTTTCCAATGTAACTCTAAATTTCTCTTTATTTCCCACTCCGTGGCAGTCACAACACTCTCATTCCAATCTCTGTTGGCCCATCATAGAGTTTTAAAATTCCCATCACTGTATTATTCTGCTTTACATTCCTAAAACTAAGGACTTCAGATAATTAGCTTGTAAAAAAAAGAAGGTTCATTTTTGCACAAAGTGTTTCATGAAGTATCAGTCCATAAAGGGGAAGAAAATAGTTTACCCCCTTCCCAGGAAGCAAATAGAGAAACAGGAAGAAGATGTTCATTTGGTGTCCTCTGCTGCTCGTGACTGTGATTTTCCTTGACTCTGCTTCTCACCCTAGCTTTATACTTAGAATATGGTTTTGTGATTCTCAAAATGACCTTCTGGCATTATCACCTAAAATTATTCACTGGTACAATTCACCTAAGAGAGCAGCTCTTCCTTGGCTGTGTTCACCAAAAGGTTCTGCAAACTTTAGACATGTATTTTACACAAAGCATTTCCAGTTTTGGCTATAGTACTATGCTTGACCAGATTTTACAGTCATTTCAACAAACTGAATCTTGGCCATGATTCCACTTATTTTTTTTTTTTTCTTTTTTGGTTTTTTCGAGACAGGGTTTCTCTGTGTAGCTTTGCGCCTTTCCTGGAAATCACTTGGTAGCCCAGGCTGGCCTCGAACTCACAAAGATCCGCCTGCCTCTGCCTCCCGAGTGCTGAGATTAAAGGCGTGCGCCACCAACGCCCGGCCCATGATTCCACTTTTGTCAAATAACATTTTGTTGAGAAACTTTATACCTTAGCATTAGTGTGACTGTTTCAACGAATTTGTCTTAAGTTGTTCAGTGGCTTGAATGTGTAACTCCTTCACATTAGAGACCAAGATATACTATGGAGGTAGAGTTTGTATAGTCCTTCAGTACCACCAGCTGACTGAGGTCCACCTAATACTGATATATGCTTTCCAAGACCACTTGAAAATAGCATACATGGAATGACTTGCATGAAATTCACAGTATAGAAATGTAGATGTAGATAATTACATGGGCACAGTCTGAAAACAGTGTTCATCATTACTGCCAATGATTCATTGGCAATAATGTGGCCACAGCTATTCATAAGGGAAATGAAGTCAAATTCAGCTTTCAGTAGAGAGGGAGGCATGGATTCAGTAGCCAGCTGGTCATTTTCCCCAGATCTAAGAAGCATAATATTGTTAGAGAGTCCACGTATTAATTGCTGATAACATTTTAAATTATTTGTGTGTACACCTTCGACTCTGAGTAGTATAATACCTTGGTCCCTTTCAGATGTAGAGTGCGTAGGGTCCAAATACTTTACAAAGTATTTTGTGAAGAGGAACTGGGATGTATGATACATTTTGAGAAAGAAGACAGTGGTTTATCTTGGAAGCCACCAGTGTAGTTAGAATTGAGAAATTACCATTTTCATTAAACAGTCAGAGCACAAATTACAGCAATATTACTCCCAATAATAATTGGGAGATTATTTTAGAATTGAGGGAACTCTAGACATGGGATTCACTATTTGTAAACACTCTGTTGTAGAAAGGGAATGGGCCACACGCAGTATTATAAGCATGGCTAACGCTACGACAGTCAGCTGAGCCTCCCCTTCTCAGCTGGCTCACTCCAAAGCCAGTCTGTTGCTGTTCTGCATAACGACTCTCTCTTCTTTTTCCTTGTTTCCATTACAGCAGTTCCCATTTTGCCCTGTCTCTCATAACTTCACACATGGATTATTTCAACACACGGCTAGCTGTTCTCTCAATCCAGTTTCATGCCAATCCACTCTTCATAGTGCTTATAAAATTAATCTTCTGGAAACACAGCTTCATCTAATCTCTTTCCATTCCCAGAATTATGCATCCCCCAGTTTCTTTCTGAACCAGACGGAAATTACTCACATCTCTCCTCTTGACTCCTGCTTTCATCGCCCTAACGTGTCTTTATCGGCATTAATGTGGGCCATGTCCCATGGTCTCTATTCAGTATTTTCCCTTCCAGAATTCTCTTTTCTTCTCCCCTCCATCCTCTCTTTCCCGTCCTTCCTTCCTTCCTTCCTCCATCCATCCCTTCTTCTCTCCCTCCTCCCCTCCCTTTCTCTTCCCCTCCCTCTCTCCTTTCCTCGCTACATCCCTCCTTCTCTCCTTCCTTCCTTCCTTCTTACTTTCATTATTTCTGTCTTCAGAGTTCCCCTCTTTAACCAGATTTCACCATTTCTTTGAGGAATGTCTAAATATTCATGTTTCCTATTTCTTGACTTGTGATTTACTCTTCATTTACACCCAGTTTCACTAGAAGGTCTGTATTTTCAGGGACAAACATGGAAAAGATACTATGAACATATGCCTGTGATACTTGTGACCAGTAACATGCGTGGTAATCCCTCCTGTGAACTCAGGGTTCACTACAAAACACACTATGTGAGGAAGTGACTTGGCCTGTGGCTAGCACTACTTCTACAGCAAGGCTTATTATTATCTCTCATTTCAGAGAAATATTTAGCTTACTACAATACATATCATAGGGCTAAACAGCAGAGTTCATATGTACTTGAGTCATAAAAGAAATCCTGACAACAATACATAGTGCTGAAATGCTATAAACTTAATGAGAACTATCAAAAAATTTGGTGGTGACGTTTTTAAATGTCACCAATGGGAAATCCCTTATAGAAGCCAACAGATTTCTCAGGAAGAACACATCTAATTAATATTCCTTACACTGAGCCAAGGCATATTAATAAGATTTCAGCTATTTTTAGGTCATTTTTGCTCTTCAACTTCTGAACCATGAAAATGAGAGGACTATGAAAAGAGGTAAAACATGTGCCGGAGAGCCCCTTAGCATCTAAGCATTCGCCTGAGAAACAAGCTGACCCAATAAATGTTGGCAATCAGAACAGATAGTTTTCTCCACTTAATTGTCTCATGAAAAGCAACTCCATGAACTGGATTTATAAATTTTATGAAAATAATACTCTCATATTTTGACTTATTGTTTGATACTCATTCAGTTTTTATTCTATTGCTGTGATAAAACTCCATGGCCAAAGTAATTCATAGAAGAAAGTGTTTAAGCAGCTTATAGTTCTAGAGGGCTATGATCCATGATGGCAGAGCTGAGGCAGCAAGCAACAGGGAGCTCATACCATTAACCACCAACAAGAAGCAGAGAGATCACACTGGAAACAGAGAATGGGCTTTGAACCCCCAAGCCTCCCCATAGTGACAGCCTTCCTTCAACAGAGCACACCTTCTTAACCTACACAAACAGTGTCACTAACTGGAGACCATGTACTCATATTCCTGTGAATATGTGGTACATCTCATTCCGATCATCAGATTGTACTTCTAAACCCCCTTACTCTCATGGCGATATCATCCAAAAGGCATGTTGTCCAACTTCAAAAGTTCACATATTCCTTCAAAGTCTCAAAAATGTTTTAAAGTCCAAAGTGTCTTCTGAGCACCAAGGCAATCTATTAATTGTAACCTTCAATCTTATAATTATAAAATAAAAATTCAGATTTCCAATAAAATGGTGACATCTCATTCAAACAACCACAATGTCCTCTCTTTTAGATAGTAAAACAGACCCAGTGTTCTTGGCTACGTATGCCAAAACTGGTCATGTATCTATTATAGAGTATCCTTTCTAGTTAAAATGTAAATCTCAATGAACACATAGAATCAATAAATGAAACAGAGATATTTGTTTCCAGACCCAGACATCCCAACAATTGGGATACATATGACAAGATTCTTCAGGATGGGAGGTCATGAAGATTTCCAGAATGGCTCCATTTTACTGATACTAGCACTGCCTTATTATTTTTCCCTCTCTCCCTCCCTCCCTCCCCCCCTCCCCCCCCCCCCCCCTCCCTGCCTTCCCTCCATCCCTCCCTGAGGCCATAAGATTTCACCAGAACCCCTGGAGCTGGAATTCCAGGCAGTTGTGAGCAGCCATATGTGGTTGTTGAGAACTGAACTCACATCATCTGGAGGACAAGCAGGCAAGCACTTTTAACCACTGAGTCATTTCTCCATACTCCTCTTTTTTATTTATGATAAAAGCATAGTCAGGATATATAGAGAAAGGCCAGTAATTTTATCATCTTGAATGTATAAGCATGAAGATGGAAGTCTACAACTTTAAACTGGAGGACAAATTTGGAAAGACCTAGTTTCCATAGCAATCTGTGAGTGCTGGACTGTGGACATCTGGACTTCAGTTTAAGACTTAGATTTGAGTTGAGAAAGCATCTCATCTGTATATTCTAGAATGGATGAAAATGAGGTGAAATTGGATGGAAGAGACAGAAAAAAGCTAGAGTGTTGGCCTAACTGTAGAACTGTGGTTCAATCTTTATTGCCTAAAGCACAGAAAGTAACTCATATTTAATCTGAGCTGTCACTGGTGTCCAAGGACACTGTGTACATCATTTAAGACTGAAAAATTATACTATCATCAAGTGTGAGGTTTCAGTGTTTCCAAATGATTAGCGTTCAAGTGAGAAATTCTGTGTGAAGTGGAAATAAATAAATAAATCATAAGTTCACATTGTGGAGTATAGAGTAACTCTCAGAATCCATACCTCAATTCCAACCTTCTAAGATTCAAATGGGTTTGTGCTAGAGAAATGGCTTTTAGCCAAGACACTAAAGGATAGAGATGCCCTTAGATGTACTGATGTGTCTCATGGAGGAGAAATTTTGGAATGAGTTCAGGAATTCAGATTTGTAACTGTTCTATGTGTTCATCAGACATCACATTAAAATTTCAAGGTGGTAACTGAATATGTGTGTAGCATTTGGGAGAGAATTCCAGGCAGGCATCAAAAAATATAAGAGTGATCAGCAAGAGAGTGTTAGGAAAGACCTCATGACTCCTTAGATGCAGCTAATAAGTGGCGTTTGGATTTGGATTTGGTTAAGTTTAAGCAAAGATAGAAAGGAAGGATCTGGAGAAGGTAAGTATAAAAGGAGCAAAGGTTAGTGTACACAATTACCTGGTCCATCCAGGTGGGCCAGCAGACAAATGCAATTTAAAAATTAAAAAGGTGTATTTTGCTGAACTTACTATCTTTTCAAGAGTAAATGCAAGACAATATATTTGAATTAATTCCCCTTACAATAAAAATCCACTTTTATAGTCAAAACATCAAACTAGAAATTCCTACTCCTGCAGTAGACACCAGATTACACAACACAGCAGCTGAAGCTGTGATATGCTATATGTAAGTGAAATACTGGCAGGGCCTTTATCACATCCTCCAAATTGAAAGGACAATGCTGAGTAATCTTCCATAGTCTCAGCAGTGTTCTGAGGTTTAATAAGGGCAGTTTCATCATTAATATAGAATTGGCATGAAATTGTAGAGCAGTCTTTGTTAACTTATTTCTCTCTCTCTCTCTCTCTCTCTCTCTCTCACACACACACACACACACACACACACACGCACACACACACACACAAAAAAACCCCCCACAAAATGACATGCTCTCTGGGACTGTCCATCTGGCACCTTCAGTAATAAATTAACATTCAATCTTTAATGATCTTTAATGCTTTATCATTAACAGTTATTTTTGTCAAAAGAAGATGTAACATTTTTAACACTTAGAGTTTTCTTTCTCAACCCTGAGTAAATGTTAGCCTACCATGTCTCCTCATTGATTTGCCATGAGAAGAAACCCAAATACTTACTTTTGGGTTTTTGTGCCTTTTTATACATGATTGATTATTCTAGTTGGGCTTCTATTATAAAATGCCATGGGCCCAGGAGCTTATGAAAGTCGAAAATCTATTCCTTGAGGTGCTGGTTGCTGGGAAGTCCACAATCAAGATAATGGCATGTTTTGTGTCCTGTGATGGGGCACTTACTAGTCCACAAATGACACTTTCTCACTTTGTCCTCATTTAAAGAAAAAGGCAAGAGAGCTCTTACAGGTAATTGTAGTGTGATGATCTCACTTATGAGGCATCAGCACTCACAACCCAATGAATTTCGATCACATCAGCACCTCAGTGTTGTGTACAAAAGGTACATGAAATCAGGAATTTGGCATCATGGTTGTTTCTGTCAGCTCCCGTGTGTGACCCCAGACCTTCAGAATAATTGATGGAAAATCAGAAGAATACAAACATCTTCCTCATCTGTTGCCCACTTAGCTGATTGAACTATCCAGAACTGTGCTCTGTGGTGATATTTTATTTGTGCTGAAATGTGATATTTTATTGGTATGTTAATAAATAAAGTTTGCCTGGAGATCAGAGGTCATAGCCATAAACAGAAGTCAGGCACTGGTAGCACAAGTCCTTAATCTGATCACATGGCAGGCAGAGTCTCTGTGTGTTCAAGGACACAACCAAGTGTGATGACACATGCCTTTAATCCCAGTACCAACCATAGAGACCTGGAGGTCTATATAGGCAGGCAGTGATGAGGAACTGATGTGGCTGGGCTTAGAGCCAATGAGAAGGCAGAACAGGAAGGCAATAAAGGTGCAGGTTAGACAGGAAGAGCTCTGCTTGGGAAGCTATGGTAATGTGGTGAGCTAAGGTTAGTTGGTGGCTAATAATTTAGAAATTCATCTACAGTGCTCTTTTAGTTGCAATTATACTTGTAGACAGATAACATTCTAATTCTAATAATTGTTTTTAAAAGCTGATGATCAAAATTCTGTGGTGGTATAAGATTTTTTACACTCATTTATTTGTGTGTATATGTGTGTTTGTGTTTGTGTGTGTGTGTTCATATGTGCTTATGCATATGGATGTGTGTATATGTGTGTATGTGTGCATGTGTATGTGTCTACATTTCTGTGCACATGTATCTGTGAGTGTGCACACACATATGTGTATACACATACATTCCTTGGAACTCACATGGAGTTCAGACACCTTGTAAGAGTCAGAATGTGGATTCCTGCGATTCAACTCAGTTTGTCTGACTTTGTAGCAAGTGCCTCTTCCCATTGAGCCATGCAATCTGACCTACTTGTTTTTCTTTTTCTACCAGGTGTGTGTGCTCCCTCCTTTCCTTCCTCTGACCCTCGCTTCCTCTATCCCTTCTTCCATCTCTGTCTCTGTCTCTGTCTTGTCTCTGTCTCTGTCTCTGTCTCTCTCTCTCTCATGAATGCAGTATAGCATTCCCAAAGTCTAGTCAAAGGAAGCCCACCCTGAAGTACAGCCCACTCCAGCACTGACCAGTAGGGGGCACAACCCTAGTTTTCAAGTTCAGCAGGGAAAAAAAATGTAGATGTGTTCTGTAACCATAGCATGACATTAGTGAGCAGTCAAACTACGGGATGTTGAGTTGTATTGATTTAGTTATTGTATGGGAACCTGAATAAAATAATATATTTAGAATATTGTATATGTGCACTTTGTATTGCTGTTTCCTTTAAGTGTATTTCAACTTTGAAAGGGGGGGGGGGCTTTAAAATAACTACTATTTCTAGTCTTGGGTAGTTGACTCAATTGGAGTAAAACTGAACAAAGCCTTCTCTATGGTGTCCACTATGAGACCCTGAACCATTCGCCATGAGGAGCATCTCAGAGAAAGAGGGATTCAACAGTCCTACTGAGGCAGAGAGGAGGGATGGCAGAATTTTCCAGCTTATTTTTCCCATCCTGAGCCACAGCCAGTTTGCTCAAACATGAAAACAGTTTCCAAGAAGCAAGTTTATTGCCTTTCCTTACAAACAGGGAGAAGGAGGCAGTGGTGTTCCAATGGTGCCTGACAGCCTGGGGAACGGCACCAACCATCTGTGCGATAGCAGCGCTGTTTGTATTTTTAATGTTTACACATACAGCAAAGATAATTAAAAATAACTATAATTAAAAACGATTACAACAAATTACTTTTCCCTCAACAGTAATATGTGCCTGTAACTTATAAGCTTTTTGCTAAAGTAACCTTGATTAGAGTCTAGAAGAAAGCATTACAATTCCTGCCTTGCTCTGAAAGTTTAAAGATGGGGGAGGAAAAACTTTCTAAGTATAAAGCCATGTGGCTTATTGTAATTTACAAACATTTGATGTTTCTGTATTATTATTAATAGAAGGATTTTTCTTGGAAGGCAAGAATAAAAGTGATGTTTTTTTTTCCTCCAAAAATGAAAGTATAACAATGGAGGGTAGGGGGTAAAGGGAAAAGAAAACAGCGTTTACCTCCTTCCATAGTGCTCTGATATTACAATTATAAGGTTTTTAAAATATTATGTGAAATGTATAAAGTATCCACAATACTTGCCTTTTTTTTTTTAGGAATCTCAGAATTTTTTGAATATTCTTAAGATGCTCTTAAAAAAAAAAACAAAAGATATAGGTTAGTCTGTTTCATGGGAAGAGCAAAGAAGTTAATTTAATCTTTGTAGAGTTCTTGAGAGTCAATCAGGGTATGGGCCTGGTCTTAGGGTTCTGGTGGCTTATATTACAACTCTAGACCCAGCATTTCCTAAGAAGGCCTAATGACATCAATGCCTTGTTTCCCCACCTATATATCAAGGGTTATAGGAACCCACTTCAAATTGCAGTGAGGACTAAAAGTGTGATATTTAGAACAATGCACACCCACAGAAATGTGCTAGAATTATATTAATAAGTTTACTTGTTTTCAAATTGTTCACATGGAAAAGACTTAGGACTTTATGTTAAAACTCTTGTAACCCCAGACCTTTGTCAATCATTGCATCTCTGTTAGGACTGATAAAGAAAACTCCAGCTGTATTCTATCTCAAACTCAGTCAAAAGCTATCTATCCTTTTTATTTCTGTGAGAAATTCAGGAGGAAAGCTAAAAGAGTTCTAAGGACAAATTAATATCTGCATGGGACACTTAGTAATATTTTTAGCAGTTCTTTTACTAATGGGCCTGGAGCTCTTCTAGTTATGGGCACTGGAATCCCTCCCTAAGTTGCAAGGGGTGTTATTTACCTTCACTAAAGGAACTTTAGTCAAGACAATGAATTGTTTCATTTGTTTGTTTATCTTCCTAATGCTTTTTCCTTAGAGCCTGAACAACATTAACATAGGAGCTGAGGTAAGTACTGACATCTCAATTTGTGGTTCTTCTTCTGCTTTAAAAATCTCATTCTGAGGCTAAAGCTAAAGCTTAGGTACACAGTTGTTCAAATTCATCAACTTCTTGATCTCTATGACACATTCTAGGAACATTGCCCTGCTCTTCAATTGTGTCTCACAAGCACATTGTCGACCACATTAACTCACAGTGGATGAGCACACACAGGTCTGGTCCCACTCAAACTCTGTTCCACAAGCTTTGCTCATCCATATAAATCACTTTCCTCTGGTCCATTTAAGGTGCCCAGATGTGTTCCTTTTTTATATCACCAGTCAACAGAGACTGTAGACTATGTAGCTATTGATACTGGTTCACAAAAGGACCCCAGCTGGAGTGTGCAGGCTGTCTCTGGCATTCCTCTTTCCTTGTCTTCTTCTTGTAACCTTCTACTGGACATTTTTCTTTCCTTTGTCTCCTTCTTCATTCCAAGTTTACTTTCAAGGTAAAGTATTATTTATGGGCAATGCGTTATAAAATTAGTTGGGCTTTTTGAATATTGAAATTCAGACTGTTATTTGAAGCCTCATTTTTAACAAATTCTTATTTCTTTTTTAAAAATGAGATATACAAATAATGTTATAATAATACAGTATAATTTATAATTAAGTAGGCTGTTTAAATTATAGAATGTTTTGATCAGATGAACTTCATATGCAATTCACTTTGTTTAATATAAACACAAATGTTTTCAAATTTGATTAACACTTGAAATAATGTGGTCTAACAATGACAAAGGGAATGAGTAGATTTAATATTTGTTTGTATGAGTACTATGGAGCTAACTGACTGTCTTTCTGTGATGCTTACTAGTGACTGTCAACTTGACAGAATGTAGTCACCTAGGAGACAAATCTGTGGTCATGCTCGTGAGGGACCATCTAAATTAGGTTATGTGATGTGGAAAGACCCATCTTAACAGTGAGTGGCAATATTCTGAGGGCTAAGGTTTTGGACTTTATTAACAGGAGAAAGTGAACTAGGTCCCATCATTTATCTCTCACCACCTGCTGACTGCAGATGTAGTTTAGTTGACTCAACTAAGCTCCTGGCACCATGCCTCCCACAGACATTAGGGGGTTTACCCCCCAACTGTGGGCTAAAATAAAACCCTCCTTCCTTAAATTGCCTTTTCAGCATATTTTCCCCAGGAACAAGACAAATAAACAACATGCACTTTAAATAATACACATTTTACACTGTTTTACTTCCTTAAAGGGGTATGTTGGAGTGGGGCAGGGGACAGGTCCTACCTATACTCCCAGGGAGATGATTTTCACTGTTAGAGTAAAGACAAGTGTTGTCACTGGAGTATATGTGTGTTATAAATGCCTGTATAATCTCATGACTAAATAAAATCATTGTGGCAATTAAGCATATCATATACTTACAGAACTTAGCCATTGTAGTTAAGTGTTATATATTAAATATTAATATTTAAATAAGAATAATGCATTTGATTCAAAATATTAAATAATTAAGTGTTTACATTACTGAAAAAGGGTTGAGATACAATATATTTTATTTTTTTACATTCTTAAATATATTTTACTTATATTCTTTGCATCTCCTTCTGTGTGTGTGTGTGTGTGTGTGTGTGTGTGTGTTTGCTTACATGCCACAACACAAATGTGGCAGAGGACAACTTGCAGGAGTCAGTTCTCCCCTTCCAATTATGTGGTTTTGGGGATGATTCTCAGGTCATCAGATTTAGTGGCGAGTACTTTCAGCCCCTCAGCACATTGGAAAATCAGAAAATAAATAAAATTAAAGGCACTCAGTCTTCATATTGTGTCACAGACATAAAAAAATACCACATACTTATGTAACGAAGGTAACTACAATGTTGTCTCAGCCAAGGACAACTTTCAGAGCAAGGAGAGCTGAGTTTGCTATTAGAATTATGAGAATACATCAGGGTTGGGAAATTTGAATAGAAATTGGAAAATCCAGGCAGAAGAGAACCAATGGCGGCAGATAGACTCAGAACATCTTTAACCAGGGTCAGTTAGTTCACATGATGTTGCATGAGTTGATTCAACACAAAGGCTCAATAACCCCTGAGCAGAACGAAGGTGTCAGTTCTTGGGGTAGAGGCCCAGGTATATGGAAGGCCAAGACAAGAGGGTTTCAAATTCAAGTCTTGCCTGGGTTACACATATACAGAGTTAGTTGTAGGTCAGCCTGAGCAACATAGTGAGAAGTAAGACGATCTCAAGATAAAAGGGGAGGGGCCACAGGAATGCTTCTCATGTTAGCCCAGTTGCTTAGCATTCATGAGGTACTTGGTTCAAGACAAAATACTGAAAAAGGAAGTACAAAGCTCCAAAGAAGGCTGAGATCACCAGGCACTGCCAGAGTTTTCAGTGGTACCGCATTTTGAATTAATTCATAAACTAGCTTTGAGGACTTTGGACCTTTCATTACTGTTCTTAAAGTAAACTTGATGAGAGCAGATTTTAGCAAGGATTCACCTGTAGCTAGAGAGTTTTCTCGCCGGGTACCGCCAAGCCCCGGCAGTCCAACAACCCACTTATAAAATAAACACACAGATGCTTATATCATTTACAAACTGTATGGCCATGGCAGGCTTATTGCTAACTGTTCTTATATCTTAAATTAACCCATTTCTATTAATCTATAAGTTTCCATGTGGCTCGTGGCTTACCGGTACCTTACATCTTGCTTGTCATGGTGGCAGCTGGCAGTGTCTCTCTGCCTCAGCCTTCCACTTCCCACAATTCTTTCTCCTTGTCCCACCTATACTTCCTGCCTGGCTACTGGCCAGTGTTTTATTTATTAACCAATCAGAGCAACACATTTAGCATACAGAACATCCCACAGCATTCACCCAACAGATAACCAAGCATTACATTTTTAAAAAATACTGTGGCATGCACTGAAGTCCCAGTAGGGGAAAAGACAGGTTCCTTCTCCACAAAAGGAGATGTGGTTTTGTAACTCACATGTTAAGAACAGCTAGCAGAAGAGGAGCCCTGTGGGAGAAACAGCAGTATCAGTGTCCTGACATTCACGTAGCCGGAATACTTCAGATGAAAATAATAAGATGGAGCTCTTAAAGTAGCATAAAAATTAGACTTAAAAAGACACAACTCAGCATGCTAAGGCCCACTTTCTAGCATGGAGAGGGCAAAGCACAGGTGACTAGAATCAACATAGAGTCTTCTTTATAAATCTTAAATGTGGGGGGATGATAAGAGATCTCAATTCTACTGAGTTTACCAAAGATAGGTAGTTCTTTCTGTTGCATTTTAGGAACAAAGAGCAGAAAATTTTATTAATGCTGTTGTTTCACGTAATTAGGATAAGACATGTATACAGACAGGAATATATACACAAAACTTCATGGGACTTTCTTTTAAATTGTCATAGGAAATCTTTACCTAGTAAGTGACTGGATTCCATTCAGGCAATTACAAGCATAATCAAGTCAGTTCTTCTGACAAACTCTATTGTATAGAGCACAAACAAATTATTTATTTTAAAGAAAATATCTACTTCTTTAATTTATTTTTATTTGCATGAGCTTTATGAATTCACGTGCGCCGCACACATGAGGGAGAACTTGGAGCCCAGAGGAGGGCATCAGATTCCCTCAAACTGGAGTTACAGTTGTGAGAGGATATGTGGGTGCTGGGAACTGACCCTGGAATCTCTGCAAAAGCAGCCAGTAGTCTCAGCTGCTGAACCATCTCTCCCAATCCCTGCACATACTATAAACTTTTGAGACGCTGTTTTTAAGTGCTGTGTCAAGGATATGATTTAGCCACTTTTAGTGAAGAGGAGAAATACATTTACATCTATTTTTACATTTTCTTCTAAAAAATAGTTCTAGACTTATAACTGATCATTATAATGGAATGTTGACTCAAGATTGACAATAATATGAAACTACAACCCAAATAGAATATCTGCCAACTTTTTTTTCTTTTTGACCAGATTTCAATGCAATGTGTTAACAAAGCATGTTACAAAACAATAATAAACAAAAATCCTATTTAAAATAACTTGGATTCAGTGAGGGATGACAGGGTGATGGAATGTAAACTGTACACTAACGGATTAATAATGGATGAAAGCAACAGAACCAGATGAGAGGTGAAATAACGAAGATTTGAAAGAAGGGAGAGGCTGTTGTATGGCTCAGCGGATAATGGTGCTTGCTGCCAAGACTGATGAGTTCAGTTTGATCCCTGAACCTTGAATCCACATAATGGAAGAAGAGAACTAACTCCAACAAGTTATCCTCAGCCCTCTACAGCTAACACACACACACACACACACACACACACATGCACACGCACACGCACATGCACACACACACACACACACACATACACGAACATGAACACCAGAGAGGGAGTGTGATAATTAAATAAAACAAATTTAAAATAGAATGAAAATAAGCAACTTGGTTGTTTTTAATGTTCACAAATATTTTTCTTAAATTTCTTGGGCATTATAAAATTGTTTACATTTCATGTAGGAGACTCAGAGATGTTAATGACAGCAATCTGGAATATCATATGTGATCTTGCAGTAATCCATGTTTCCTTCCTTTCATTAGTATCTTGGGGTCTTGCTTCTATGACCAAATACCTGACCAGAAGGACCTTAAGGGTGGAGGGTTTATCTTGGCTTTTCTTTATTTTATGCTGTATTTTCCCATGTGAGAGAATTGCCCATCACAGCATGGGAAGATACAGAGGCAGAGCAAGTTCTAACTGTGAGAGATAACATGGGTTGCCGTGCATCTGCTATCAGGAGGTAGAGAGAAATGAATGCTGCCGCTCAACCACCTTCCTTCTTTTGCCATTTGCTGAACTCCAGGCCTTGGACAGCTTCTGCCCACATTCAAGATGACTCTTTGCTCCTGGAGATATTTCTCCAGACCTTCCAGAAAGGCAAGACTCTTGTGTTATTTAAATCTAGTCCAATTAACCATTAACTATGAAGACTGGTCATTGTAGCCTGAAATGGAAACCAAATGGGAAAATACTGCTTCTAAATATCTTAAAAGGAAAAACATGTTCTCCCAGTTGTTATCCATGATAAGAGCTGTATGGAGTATCAAAATAGTAAATTTTAACTTAATATATTAGAATAAAGGATAATGTTTGCACTCTTTCTGGTTTTATCTTTGTGTTCAGGCCAGTGAAAGTCTTGTCCTCATGTCCTTAGGGATAGTTTTCCAATGCCAGCTCCAAGAATAGGTCTCTACTACTAACTTATTCTTACAGAAAAATAAAGGTGGTGACTCTGCTAAGAGAACGTTCACATTTTCTTAAGTGATTTATTTATATATTTGTTCTGGAGATTAGAGAGGAAAGTGGTTTAAAGAGAGAGTTATGAAAATCTGGAATTACAACAGTAGCAAATGAAACCCCAAACTAACATCCTTCAGAGCACTAATTTTTATATTCACTATAAATACAAAATCTCATGGTTGCAAAGCTTATTTTTAAAAAGCTACAGTAGAATTGAGTAATCAGCATGCTACACTCCACTATTCTCCACAGGAATTATGTATTTATCCTTAATATGTTGATCTATTCTGTGCCTTATTTAGAATAACTCTTGATATTTTGTAATAAAGAAAAATTGCTGTTTAACAAGTCATATAAGAAAAACTACCTTCTTGTGTTCTAGTTAAACCACA
>CABHPH010147281.1:48529-62813 GCA_902168325.1 Peromyscus nudipes | reverse complement strand
TGAATGGTCTTAGAGACAAAGGGACCTTGCTTATCTTAGGCCACTGAAATACCGTGGCAGGCCCCAAATGATCCCAAATGTTTGATCATAAAAGGCAGTTTCTTTCTTTGTCTTTGTATGCATACAATCATCCTAAAATACTGGGAAACAGTTCAAGTTTTATAGATATTGTGGGGAAACCTCTAACTAAAATTTTTAATTAGCTTGTGTTGAGAGTTCATCTAATGTTTGACATTTCAAACAGATTGTTATTAAAAACTGGCTGCTCATGTTTCAAATAAATAAATAAATAAATAAATAAATAAATAAATAAATAAATAAAAAGAGGCAGCCTCTGGTACCAAAGGACCTGGGTTCTAATTCCAGCGATACCAGTTGTCGGCTCTGTGACCTTAGGCAAGTTTACTGACCCTCTCTGTGTCCGCTCCCACTACCTAGAAAACGGGGCTAGTAAGAGTCTCCGCTTGAGGTTGCCGTGGTCAGATCTTGTGGGGTGTATGTTAATGCTGTGTTGTGTATGTGGGTGATGTGTGTGGGTGTGAGTGTGCATATTGACATCAGAGGACCACTCAGGCGTCAGGCCATGCCTTTCACTTTGTTTGAGTCAGGGTCTCCTGTCTTTCACCACTGCATTCTCCAGGCTTCTCTGGCCCAAGGGACTCCAGGGGTCTCCTGTGTCCGCCTCCGTCTTGCCCTAAGAGAGCTGGCATCACATACCGTGTGCTTTTGTCTCCAACGTTCATGTGGGTTTACCTGAGCGTTTGAACTTGGGTCATCAGGCTTGAGTGGTGACCGCTCTGCCCACTGGGCCATCCCCCTAGCACCCCCCGCCCCCCCCCCCCATGTCAGAAGCTCCAGGACCTGGTGGCTGCCACTGTCAGCAGTCGCCTCCCACTGCAGTCTCCTCCTCATCGGGGGTCGCTGTGGAGCACAGTGAGGCACACCATAGCTAAGCCATAGATCTCAAGTACTTGCTGTTGGAGGCTGTGTTCAGCCGCTGGGTTGGTAAGACTCACCTCCCCCTCACTCAGCCTCCGGCACTGTGGCTGGGCTGGCTCTTCCTCATCTGGAGAATCCGTCGGTGGCCTAGGGCCCTCCCAAGGTCCACTCTGGCATAAACGCCAGCCATGACTCCAGAAGCGCCAAGTGATGAAAAACAAGGATTTTTTTTCAGAGTTCATGGCAGATAACTTATGTCCATGTATCCCTTCACTCCATGTCCTCTGAGCTAACAGAGCGCATGCATCTCTAGGCCTCAGGAGGCCGGACGTGTGGACTCTGAGGGTCTTCCTGATGGACATACACTACAAGCTAGATGCTTCTCTTGCCCCCACCCCGCCCCCCAGTCAATGAGCTTGGGCCCGGCTCTCCCTGTTGCTCTGGTGGCCTCCTTCAAGGACCTGCTGATGGGCATTGATTTAGAGCCTTTCAACACCCTCCAGCAAAATAAAGAAGAGGGAGAGAGAGAGAGAATTATTCCCCGTCAGGTGGGAGAAAAATGACGAGCGTGAAATGGGAAATAAATAAGGGGAAAGGGTGAGAGTCCACAGACTTGCCTAGCGGGGAGCTTCCAGGCAGGGTCTCAGCCTCCGCCCTCTCCCAGGCCCCCCCTACCCACCCCATGACCATAGAGTGGCTGAGAGGCCAAGGGCTATGCCCACCCCACCCCCAACTAGGGCATGGGACAGCTACCTGGGCGTCCTCCGCAGGAGAGTGTCTTCCTCACTATGAAATTGACCTCACATTGTGACCTGGGGTGGGTTGTTTTGGCTCCAAGTCTTGGTTTCCTCAAGGGAAACCAAGGGATAAAGGAAACAGGGATAAGGAGGCTTGTCCCTCCTGTAACTGTAGAGACACACAGGAACACAAGGGACACTTGCTGCCCCTGTCCCTCAGCGGCTTGACGCAGCCTAGCTTGGGTTATGCCTGGAAATGAATTGTCCGCTATTGTAAAATAGGGTGATGGGACCCCATCATGGAGGCCGGAGTCATGAGGCAGTATGGTCGCAAGACAGTGAAGGAATCAAGGGCGGGAAGGTGGGGACCCCTCTTCACCCCTTTGCTACTACAAGGCTGAGGAGAGGGTAGGATAAGGTGAGTCTGGTATGAGATGTCCAGACTGAAGAGGGTCTCGCTAGCAAGGGAACTGCCCTGGAAGCCTCTCCCCCTGCCTCCCAGAGATGGTGACAAGTACAGCCCCTGGCCAGATAGCTATCTGTTCTGGTCTAGTGACCCCAGAGACACCTCGGCTGGGGATTAAGCCAGAGCAGGGACAAATTTTGCTGCCAGAGCATAAAAGCTCACACCAAGTGAGACGGAGGAGCTGACCAGCCCTGGCTGTCATTGCCCCCCGTGTCGTGAAGTTAATGACATTGTCCTGATGCAGCTCCTGGGACTACAGCCATCCTCTCTCCCCCACCACCCCCACCCCACCATGATCCTGCCCACCTCTGATGTCACTAAGGTTCTGTAACACAGAAGGATGGGGGTTGAAGGTGAGAGCCACTGCTGTCTCAGGGACTCTGGGAGGCCACCAGAGAGGAAACAGGATCACCCTAAGGCTGGTGCTGTATAACCCCTGAGTCTGGCCCATGCATCTCCAGGCTCTGTTTTTTCTCTCCAGACTGGGACTCAGCTAATGGCTCCCTACCCAGGCCTTGATGTCACAGAGGCCTAGTACTTTTCAAATCCTCCACCATCGGGAGTGCCAGAGGGAGAAAGAAAGGGCCTTGTGATAATGGACCCAGATTCCACAACTCAGCAGAGGGCTCAAATCCTCCCCAAAGCTCAACAGAGGGCCAGGATGCCCAGCCTTCCCAGTACCCAAGCCTAGAACTTCTCATCCTCCTGCTTCCAACTCCTGAGTCCTGGGAAATCAGCATGTACCACCATCATTAGTGTATGAGGATGGAACCCAGGGCTGCTAGGCAGGCACTCTAGCAACTGAACCACATCCCCAGCCACCCGCCCTAACCCTGCCCAACCCACTTTTATACATGGGATGAGTAAGGAAGGGGCTTCCATGTGGTGGGCTGATGGGTGAAGATGCCGGAGAACCCAGACTTTAATACTGATGAATCTCATGCCCCTCCCATTTCCTGTTCCCAAGAGAGCCCTGACTGGGCAAGAGAGCCCACTGCCTGCCCCTGGGCCTGGGCCAGGGACTGCGATGTAACTCAGTAAGAGGTCTGTTCCTTCCTGGGCAGGTGGTGGCTGTGGACCCGGATCTGGGGGAGAATGGCACCCTGGTGTACAGCATCCAGCCCCCCAATAAGTTCTATAGTCTGAACAGCACCACGGGCAAGATCCGCACCACCCACGTCATGCTGGACCGCGAGAACCCTGACCCCGTGGAGGCAGAGCTCATGCGCAAGATCATTGTCTCTGTCACAGACTGTACGGACTCCTACACCGCCACCTCTGTGCTCCCCCATAGGCAGAGGCTCTTGACCTTTGGGGATGCCCCCATGGGTGGTCCTTAGGGGTCCTGGAGTCCACTCAAGAGGGTTATCTCAACACTAAGAATAAAATGGTGTCTACATCCCAGATGTGACCACCCCCATGGTACCCTGCAGAAGGGAGGGACTGTGAAGGGACACTTGGCTCAAGCTCCTCCTTACAGGGACTCCTGGGGATTGGGACAGGGTCTGTGTATTTATCCCGTTCTCCGCCATTTTTCTCTTACACCCGTCTTCCCGTGCCTGCCTCCTTCTTCCTTGTCCCTCCAGGTGGCAGACCACCTCTGAAGGCCACCAGCAGTGCCACCGTCTTTGTGAACCTCTTGGATCTCAATGACAACGACCCCACCTTCCAGAACCTGCCTTTTGTGGCAGAGGTTCTTGAGGGCACCTCTGCAGGGGTCTCTGTCTACCAAGTAAGTGTTACTCACTCACCTTGTCCCTGTGGGCCAAGAAGTCCATGTGCTCCATGCTAAGCATTTTCACCAGGGTGGGGGGGGTGCCAACCAAGACCCCCAACAGTATGTAAGCCAAGTCGTCGGAGACAACTGGTGCTGAGGGACTTGCGGTGGCTGAGGTGGTCTGGAAGGCCTCAGGGGACAGAGGCTCGAGCTAAGTCTGGAAGAACAGGCAGATTTGGAAAGATGGAGACACTGTGTCACAGTCAAGGATGAGGAACAGGATCGGGCAGAAACAGAAGCCAGGAGAGTGCATAGAATTCTGGGGAGCTGATTCAGAAAGTTCCCCAGCTCGTGGGGGTCTGGCCTAAGACTCCAATGCCCAAGCTACAGATGGTTCTAGAACAAAACATCAGACGTGTGTGGCTCAACACACCTGTATAAGAACCCCCTTTCTCCTGAGAGCCCCTAAGCAGCTCTGGGGGAGAATGGCACCCTGGTGTACAACATCCAGCCAGGGAAATAAGACTTCCCACTAGGAAGGAAGCTTTGAAAGACTTCCCAATTCCCCATGGCCCAGAAGAGTTAGAACTTCTCTCCCCCTGCCTGTCACCCTTCTATTCTGGGGGGCCCTGAAGACACTGATTCAGAGGACACTGATTCAGAGGATGTGATGTCCTACCAGGAACCTCCTAGGAACTCTGGGAAAACTTCAAGGTTAAGACTGTGGACTTTTGAGCCAGGCTGGGACCAGTGGAAGAACTCTTTCCTAGCATGAGCAAGGCCCTGGGTTCCATCCCCAGCGCCTCATAAGAAAAGCATTGGAGTTCAAGTAATATGCGTGTACACCCCAATTCTACCACTATTGCTGTGTGACCCAGACTGCACTCCTCAACCCCTCTGAGCTTCTGATTTCTCCCTTGAGAGCTGGAATAGCAGCCGTGCCTGCCTGGCTGGGCTGAGGCTATGCAGCCGCGTGGAAGCAGGGAACACACAGCGGCTGAGGAGTTTGTTGTAATGTGGCGTGGTTTATACATGAGACAGTGGGGTCACTTGTCCCCATTCCAAGAAGACAGGGCTGTTTCTCCAGACACCAGAGTACATGACCTTGGCTGTGCCCACTGGCTCACTGTGCCTGCTCCTGGAAGAGGAGGAGATTGGCAATGTGTTTGATCCCTGAAAAATGGGGACATTCTCCCAGTCTCCCGGCAGGGGGAGCCTCCACCTCCACCACAGCGGCCAGTCCCCAAGGAGAAATCCCTAAAGGAGGTAGGAGCAGGAGAGTAACCCATCTTGGGGGTGGGGGGCAGGGGGGTGTCGAGGAACAGGAGAGAAAGAGAAGCCTCCAGGGAAAATTTACAGTCGTTGCTCAGAACCGCAAGGAGGGCTTCAGGAACTGGGAATGCGTGATAGAGAAACCTCAGATTCAGGAAGAGGTTCCTACTTAAGCTGTGTGCTCCCCCAGCCCCTCTTAGGACCTCAACCAAGAAAGACCTCTGCTGAACATGTATAAGAACTTTCTTCAGGGGTTAGACCCAAATAAAGTCAAAGCACTGAGCCCCCATCCTGGAAGGCACTCGAGAAGCGTGGAGAAGGCTTGTCTGTTCTTTGCACTAAAGGAGGCCATTGTCTTCCAGTGGCAAGAGTCTTGATTAAACCACCAAGCTCTTGTTTTTCACTATGGCTATGGACTTTACTCCAGGTTCTCAGGTGTGAGCCTGTGAAATTCTCGATGTATCGGGTCATGTGCTGGGGAGCTCTCTGACCAGGGCTGGAATTGCCAGTGGGAACAGGGTGGGGACCCTGGGAGGAGCTTTGCCTGGCTTAAACCTCAGATGAAATGTACAAGATGAAATCGTCCTGTGGTTTTGTGGTTTTTAAAGAATAGCCCTGGTATCTTTTTTACTCTGGTCTCTGTTTTAACTCATAAAGGGGGGGGGGGTGGTTCTGGAGGCTGTGAAGTCAAGACCCAAGAGATGAATGAGTCTTTAGGCTGAATGATACAGCCAGCCAGCACTTTAAGGGCTGGAGGATGAGGGAAGGTTCTGGACCATGGCAAAGTATAGGATCCCAGGGCCTGCTGGAAGCCTGGAAGGGCTTCCTAAAAGGATAGCAGGGCTTGAAGGGCAAAATTTGGGGGGCCTGGATCTGGTCCTAGAAAATCCTTCCCACCCTGGCCTCACTCGGTGCATTTGCACTGGAGCTAATCTGAGAAGCTTCCAGCTCTGACCCCCTGCCCAATGAAGGCTGCCCTGGGGACAGCGGCCAGCCGGAGGTTCACAGAGGGGCAAGTGTATTGGATGCACCGAGCTCTGGTTGGTAGGAAAGGAGAAGTTATTCCCAGGAAAGTGTTCATCCTGGCATCTCACGTAGCCTCTCCTTCCCCCCAGGTGGTGGCCATCGATCTGGACGAGGGCCTGAATGGGCTGGTGTCCTATCGCATGCAGGTGGGCTTGCCTCGCATGGACTTCGTCATCAACAGCACCAGTGGCGTGGTCACAACCACAGCCGAGTTGGACCGGGAGCGCATCGCCGAGTACCAGCTGCGAGTGGTGGCCACCGACGCAGGCACACCTACCAAAAGCTCCACCAGCACGCTCACCATCCGCGGTGAGGGGTGCCTCCTGCTAGGAGCTGGGTCTGGGACAGCGCCATCACTTGCCAGCCATGCACTAGCCATAGGGCCCCTCTCCAGTGGGGAGCCCAACAGCCCAGTCCTGATTGTCTCTACTATGTTCAAAATGCTAACTGAGCTTTGTCCCCGCCTGGCCACTGCCTCAAAGCCCAGAACCCCACTAAAGCCCCGACCCCTCCTAGTCTCCTATCACAGTATTTACAGAGAGGGTCAGGCTGACTCTGGGACCCCAGGGTTCCGAGGAGGCCTGTCATCTTCAGAAAACCAGTGTTTCCTCAGGTGTAAAGGAGACTTCCCATTCTGTGGGTATGGAACCATAGGGCTTCTCATGGGAGGGTATGGCTGCGGTGGGAAGAAGTTGGCTAGGGGCCTCCACTCCCTTGGAGCTAAGTGCCATTGTGCTGACCCTGTATGATGGAATACAATTTCCCATCTGCAAGGTCTTTAGCTCTGAGAAAAATGGAGACATTGACAGATTGTGGCTGGAGGTAGGAAGGACCCTGAGGAAGTATGAGCAGGGCTTAGCCTGGCCTGGCCCTCCTGGCTCTCCATCCAGAGGACACAGGGAAGCCGGCAGGTGGTTAGCCTAACTCGGACACACAGCCTGGCCCTCCTCAGTGGGGACCTGGGATAGCAGGCATCTCAGAGCCAGCTGTTCTTTCTCCTGTGGATACAAGACTCCCTTGTAGATGCCGGGAGCTAGTTTGGGGACCCACTTCTTCACCAAATAGTCAATAAGAAGTGTGTCCCCTCTTTCAAAGAGGATGCTCAAAGAACCTTTCTTCCAAGCCCAGCAAAACCACAGATAGTAACAATGGCCTGTCACTTCTGGTGACACTTCAGAGAAGAGGGGATGTCAGCTCACTTGTAAGGATCACCCCAAGCCCCATATGCTCAAGAAAGGGGGGGGCTGGTGTGAAAAGCTGGTCATACAAATATTTAAGGGAAATTAAATTTTTAGGAAGGAAACCCCTCAGGGCCAGCTTCTTTCCTTGGGATCCCTTTCGTAAACTGGGGTAGATTTCTCCAAGACCACAGCCCCTCCACTCTATCACGGTGTGACAGTGGACAAGTTACTCAACTGCTCTGGACTTCTGCCCTCCCACCTACAGTGTGGCTGGTATTACTCACCTCAGAATGATGCCATGAGGAGTGGCTGTGGACTGTGTGAGAAACCCTTAGTGTCACTGTGGACTGTGGGAGAAACTCTTAGTGTCATTGTCATGATTATTATTGCTGTTGTTATTGTTAAGGACATACTGGCCCTATCACACCTACATTTGACAGTCATGGGTAGTGTGCGTGCTAGCTCTGGTCAGTTCGAACCTTTCTAGTTCAGCCACCATACAGGACCCCTGGATCCATAACCAGTCAGCATTGACACAGGTGTCACCTGGAGCCCATGACCCCTGTTGGAAATCCTCCACTGCATGGTCCTGGGCATCCACAGTAGTAGCCAGGCCTAGCCTAGTGTGGCTCTTCTGTTTGCAGTGTTGGACGTGAACGATGAGACGCCCACCTTCTTCCCGGCTGTGTACAACGTGTCCGTGTCTGAGGACGTTCCCCGTGAGTTCCGTGTGGTCTGGCTGAACTGCACAGACAATGACGTGGGCCTCAATGCGGAGCTCAGCTATTTCATCACAGGTACTTCCCTTGCTGCCTCCTGGCCCCGCCCCACCCTCCTGACAGGGACCTGGACCAGGTGGGGACAGAGCGTGGGAAGGGGACATGGACCTCAACCCCCATGCCTCCCCAAGGGCTTGCTCCTGGTTCCCAGGGAGCTTCAAGGCTGAAGGTGTCCTGGGGGGAGTAGGCAGAGGAGATAGTATTGACTGGGGTGTCCCTTCACTCCACTTCAGGGTGAGAACACAGTCACTGCAGGGATGTGGTTTCATCTTTCCCCCAAGAACTCCTGTCTGTTGAGAGGCAGATGGTTGCGAACTCCCTAAATGGATTAGTTTGGGCTGAAACATGCTCCGTAGCTACCACCAGCAGAGTTGTGACTAAAGCTGATGCCGTCCTGTCCTGGCTCTCTGGGGAAAGTGAGCCTGTCGCAGTAGCAGATCCTGCGGGGAATGGTAAACATGCTACATGTTCATCACCTCATGAGCCAGAACAGCTTTCTGGCTTTCTTCAGTGCGTGGCCCACCTGACAGGCACCAGGATGCAGGGGAAGTGAGAAGAGCCCTCCCACATCCCTCAGCCCTCCCATAACCACCTTCTTTGTGCTTATGAGCCATCTGGGGCCCTGCCACATATATACTGCATCTGTGCACACATACCTGAACATGTACGCAGTGTACACACTACCCTCCCTGATACCTCGCCCAGGCAGTAAGGGATCCCAGGCTCGCATGTCATTTGTGGCTTGCTGTAGCCACAGTGACTTCCCAGACCCTTCCCTCCTTTCCTCCTCATGCTCATCTCCTAATCCAAAGACCCTTCCAGGAAGCCACAGTTAACAAGACCCCAGCCTAGAGGTTCTGCGACTAACACTAACTGCTGCTCATTTCCTCCATGCCCAGTGCAGAACTGGGTTCTGTCCCTTACAGATTAGACTGTGAGGTGCCCAGAAGTTGACTTCCAGGGCTTTCCCTCAGGGGCAAATCATGTAAAGAGAGAGGAGACTTCCCAGGACCCTCAAAGTGACTGGTTCCTGCTCACTGGCCTTGGCCCCTTCTTCAATTTCTGAAACCTAGTGAGCTGCCTCAATTGTTCCAAGCACAGTGCAATGGCGCCCTCTGCTGTCTAGAGTGCTGTACTGCAGCCAGCTCACACGGGCTGCGTCTCTCCCTCACTAGTCCCAGAGAACACTTTCCCCTGGCTCCACCCTACAAGAGGACCACTATCCATGGCCACCAAGTGTCACCTGTCTTCTGTCCACTTGCCCCTCTGCTCCATTCTGGTCCTCCCTGGGTCCCCACTCAGAGAGCTGTAGTCCTTAACCATTCCCTATCCCCAAAGATGAGGGTCCTGGGAAATACCCAGTCCCCCACTCCAAAGTCAGTCCTTGACCACATGTAAAAAGCCCTTACCTAAGTCAGCTGCTCAGTCTCCTCTGAAAGAGAGGCCAAGGCAATATGTACAGGACCCAAGCTCCGGAGTTGACATTCTGGAGGAACCCAGGACAGGGCACAGAACCTCAGATCAAGTGGAGGTTAGATGAACTGGTCCATAATTGTAGTGCAGTGCCTGGTACACAGTAGGTGCTCAATAGATGTTGAACATTCATGCTTCCAGTCATTCAGGACACACAGGCTGCACCCTCCACCTCTAAGAGATGAACAGCATCTTTTGAGGGGTCCTGTGCAGGTCCCCATTTAGGAGGAGAGTCATGGTGCCTCCCTTTGTCTGACACAGAGCTCTAAATCCTAAATCCTCCTTCACTTCTGCCTGCAGGGGGGAATGTGGACGGGAAGTTCAGTGTGGGCTACCGGGATGCTGTGGTGAGAACCGTCGTCGGCCTGGACCGTGAGACCACAGCTGCATACACACTCGTGCTGGAGGCCATAGGTAAGCGCCAGCTGCCCTGCACATTGCCTGCACAGTTATCCTAGGCAGAGTTCACGTTGGGGAGCCAGACTCGGAGCCCAAACTCTGCCCTTGGGCCAGTGAAGAAAGCCCCCCACACTTATAGTGTTACTGGGCACTGTGGGGTGGATGGATTCTGTCCCGTGCTCCCAAGTGCTAAGAAGGGTGAGTCTACATGCAGACCACCAAGTAGACTCATTGCTATAGACTCTGCTATGACAGAACAAAGCAGGAAGGGGAGACAGGTGACATGAGCATCATGCATCCGTGCATGATGACACACACCTGTGATCCTAGCACAGGGAGGGGCGGACAGAAGGATCAACAGTTCAAAACCATTCCCAACCGCACAGCTAGTTGGAGGCCAGCCGAGGCCACAGGAGACTTTTCCCAAACAACCAACAATTGAAATAAATGGGCAGTGACTGGGCAGGGCTCAGGGAGGACCACTGGACCTTGGTCTCCCTGCATTGGCTGTTCTGTCCCTGTGTGTTGGTTGTGTCCTTCTCTGGACCATGGTGGCCGTTCATGACAGCCACCCCAGCTCAGCACCCTCCCAGGTTCACGTGTAGCAGTAGAGAAGCCTTCTCCCCAGCCTTGCCGGCTTCAGCCTTTAGACTAGCTGTGGTTCGTCTCATCTGGCCCATGCTGGGGGCTGGGTACCTCCTTATGGCTAGGGAAGTGAAGTGTGCTCAGTTATGCCTGTATGGTGTTCATCTCTAATGTTATAGACAGGGTGATGGGGTGGGGAGTGTATCCCACCCATCTCAACATTGGAGCGGGTGGGGACAGTCAGGTGTGGTCTTCCCAGGAAAGGGCAGGATGTGCTGATGGGCAGACAAGGGAGGTAGTGTGTGTGTGTGTGTGTGTGTGTGTATGCGTGTGTCTGTGTGTGTCTGTGCGAATGAATGTATGTGTCTCTGTATGTCTGTGTGCACATGTATGTGTGCATGTGTCTGTGCATGTTGTGTGTGTGTGTCTGTGCATGTGCATGCATGCATGAGTGTGTCCCACCACACTCTAGCCACTAGCCCAAGGTCTAGCATGCTCTGGAGGGAAAGGCTATATATAATCAAACAGGGAAGGAAGGATGTAGAGATCTGAGTCATGAACTAAAGACCTTGCCTTTGCTCTCAAAGCAGTAGGAAGCCCCTCAGGGTCCTGGAGGGGAGAAGGATGTGGGGAGGTTTGTGTCACCCCCTCCCCCCACCCGCCCCAGTGACTCCTGGTCTTCCCAGGATCTCCTTCTACAGTGTTGGTGGAGAGCACTGGGTGAGCAGGCATGAGCCATGCCACACTCTTCTGACCAACTGTCCCACCCAGCTGGTTCTGTCCCGCTCTGTTCTCTGCCCATCCTGAGTGCCACCTGGGAAGGCACTGCCTTTTAGAAAGCCATCACCTGTAGCCAGAAGTTTCTCTGGTCCCACCCGGCCCTGCAGTCCCACAGCCACTTATAAAA
Organism: Peromyscus nudipes; assembly: GCA_902168325.1. NCBI lineage: Eukaryota > Metazoa > Chordata > Mammalia > Rodentia > Cricetidae > Peromyscus > Peromyscus nudipes. Next base: position 51,332 of record CABHPH010147281.1, on the reverse strand, counting down.
TAATCACTCAGAGGCTTAATAGTATTTACAAACTGTATGGCCTATGGCAAGCCTCTTGCAAGGCTAGCTCTTATATCTTAAATTAACCCATTTCTAATAATCTATATTTTGCCACATGTTCTATGGCTTTACTCATCTGATGGCATCTTGTTGCTCCTTTGGCAGCGGGCACATCTCTCTGCCTCTGCCTTTCTTCGTTTCTGTCTCTCTCCTTGGATTTCCCGCCTGCCTCTAAGCTGCCTTGCCATAGGCCAAAGCAGCTTATTTATTAACCAATGGGAACAACATACATTCACATCGTACAGAAAGATACCCCCCAGCAATCACCCAACTGGAGCCAGCCTTGGCTAGAGTTGGCAGAAGCTCAGGGCTCTGGTTCTGTCCGTCCTCCGTGAAGGTCTCCTAGCTCAGCATCCTCAGCTGACGCAGGGCCTTTGGGAAGAGAGGGTGAAGCCTAGAAGAGGAAAAGGGGCCACCCTGGAGTGAATGGCCTGTACCCCAGCATGACTGGAAAGAAAAACCAAGTCACCATGGGTCCCCAGCCAACCAACTCCCTGGTTCCTTCCTGGGTTGAGTGTACTAGTTGGGGCATACGACACTGGGCAGGAGTGTCATCTTCTGGGGGACTTCCAGAAGCTTTCCCAGGTGGAGCCATGGCACCTGTGTATAGCTCTCCACTCTGGCTGGCTCCTGCGGAGCCCCAACATGCTTTAGGTTGTAGAGCCAAGCCCATCCTGTAGGCATGCTGCTCTGGCCAGCCTGATGTTTAATAAGGAACAATAATACTTAGTCGGAACTAAGTATTTTTTTTAAAAGGCCTTTATTCCAAAGTTCAGATGTTCAGTCTCTTTGAGAAATGAGAAGCCCAGTGTCCCTGGGCCCACATTTTTCCATCATCTGCGACTGGAGCAGCAAACACCTGCCCTTGAGGTGGCTGACCCAAGTGTCTTACCCCATGTCCCTTGCCCCTCACTGCATCCTGGCTCTGACAGTGGGCAGCAACGTATCTCCTTGCCTGTGTGGGTCCTGGGCTTGCTAGGACAAATCAACGTGGTTTGGGTGGCTTAAAAGAACACAGATGTGGTGTCTCTGGTTCTAGAAGATCAAAATCAAGGTGTTGGCAGAGCCATGGCCTCTGGGCAGAATCCTTCCTTGCTCCTCCATGTCTGGTGGCCACAGGGTTCCTTGGTTCGTGGCCCCATCTCCCCCTGACCTTCTCTTGCTGGTCGTTGTGTTTTGAGACAGGCAGCACTCAAATCACTGGACTCTAACAATCCCCCTGCCTTGGCTTCCCATTAGGGACTACAGGCACTCACTGTGCTCAGCGTACCTTGTCTTCTAAGGACACTTAACCGCTGGGTAACCAGATGATGAGACTGGCCTCCCTTCAAGATTCCTAACATAATGACATCTGCAAAAGCCCCTTTTATGAAATGAATAACGTGCACAGGTTCCTGAAAATTCGACCATTCATTCCACCTTCGTCAGTGATGGGCTTAGCTCAGCTGCGAGTTGGGAAGGAGAATCCTGCCTGCTTCCCTAGGCTGTTGTGAGGACTGCATGAGCCAGAGAAGTTTATCTGTGACGTGGTATTATGCCAGCCCGGGTATTGTTAGCGTCGCTGATGATCTGGAAGGGCACGGAGCTGCCATCCCTTGAGGCTGCTCTAGGATGGTGTAACTCTGGTTGATGGCCTGGAGTACTTAAATAGCTTCTAACACCTGTTCTCCTTCACCTCCCGCAGACAATGGCCCCGTAGGCAAGCGGCGCACAGGGACGGCCACGGTGTTCGTCACAGTTCTGGATGTGAATGACAACCGGCCCATCTTCCTGCAAAGCAGCTATGAGGCCAGCGTCCCAGAAGACATCCCAGAGGGCCACAGCATTGTGCAGGCAGGTGGCAGACGGGGGCCAGGCAGGGCTATGCTCAGCCCTGGGGTCACTGGCTCAGTAACATCATGTCATAAGGGGTTGGGACAGCGGGAGATCCAGGATGTCTTGGAAGCAGCTTGCACTTCAAGAAAAGGGATACATGATCCCTCCTCCCTTCTGGGAAGAGTGGGCCCCCATCTGTGTTAGCTGAGGACAGGGCCCTGGCTCGCCTCAGCCTCCCCCAGAGCCTTTCAGAGCATCAGGGAGGGGAAAGTAACTCTTTCCTGGAAAGGACTCAAGGAGAGAGAGAGCCAGGGCTCAACAGGGCCAGACAGAGCGGCTTTCACAGCTTCTTGGCCAGGCTCCCCTCTTGGAAGAAAGCAGGCAGAAGAAGAAAGGGCTCCTTGGCCCAGAGGAGGAGCCGCAGCTAAGAGGCCCAGAGGGAGGATGACCCTGAAAATGAAGCAAGCGTGTGCACACGCGCACACTCTACACACACACACACACACACACATCTGTCTACACACATCAGGAGCGGGGCTTAGTTGCTGGGGGAAGACAGGGACTGAATGGCCCGCTTCCCCAGACTCAGTGTTTTCCACGTAATCCAAGGGTAAGCCAAACTCAACAAAGCTGGGCCCGCCACTATGCCCCCAGCTCAGGAGGGAAGGAAAAGTAGGAGGCGGAGGAGTGCTTACCTCCCTGGGGGAGCACTGGGGATGGTCAAGAAAGGGACAGAAAGCTGACTCAATAGAGTCCAGGAAGGCCAGAGACATGTACGAGTCCAGCGGCTGGCTTCCAGAGGGAGGGAGGAAATGGGTCCCTCCCTGCTTCCCCCCTCCCGGCCTCAGGTAAGGAAAGAATTAGAGCCCCACCCATGAAGCAATGGAACACCACCCTAACTTAGTACCCGCCATCCCCAGCTCACTGA
>CABHPH010147281.1:4656-48429 GCA_902168325.1 Peromyscus nudipes | reverse complement strand
CATGCTTGGAGACCCCATGCTTGGAAAGCCACCTTCCTTTAGGGGTCTCACCGGGGACACTAGGTAGTCGGTGTGGGTCAGGCTCACAGCAGATGCCTGCTGCCTTGGGGATGCAGTGAGTGCTGGGACAAGATGCGGCTCCCCGCAGCTCCCAGGCTTGTAGGAAAGAAGACAGGCAAGACTGTGCATGCTGCTGGCCTCCCCAAGACAGATGAGAGACCGGAGGAGCTCCAGACGGAAGGGCAGTTCTATTGCAAAACAAAGAAGTCTTCACAATGCAGGTGCCAGCAAAGCTTAGACCATAGACAGGGAGGGCACGTTGTTCAGTTGCCTTAAGTGTCTGGCCAGGATGAGGCTAGACAGATCTACTGCCTAGATCCTGCTGCATACAATGGAGTGGCTACATCCAGTGGGCAAGGGGAGCCAGTGAGGGCTCTGGACCTGGGGAATGGCAAAACCAGAGCTTAGTCCTGGGGAATATTGGGTGACTTTACTCTGAGTTATAGCAGGTTGGGGTGGGCAGCCCTGGGATGGGGTCCCAGGTCACTTGACTCTGGAATAGGACCTAAGCATCTTAGGTTCCCTCTGCCCAATCTTCAAGTCTGAGTCGCAGCAGAAGGCCTTGGCCGTGGGAGATGGGACAGAAGCCTGGGATTCCCAGCAGCCCACACCACACTGCAGTGGGCCAGCTTCCACAGGTCATTTGATGAAGCTGTTGCCATAACACATAGTGCCAGCCAGTCTTGATCCTACCGCTGTCCTGAGAGGTCTGGTCCATGCTATCTGAGAGGAGGTCACCTCTTTCCTAGTGAGACATGGTACCAGCCTCGGAGTCCAGACAGCATCCCCTCCGGTACTGGCAGTGGCCAGCCTCCTACCACAGTGATACAGCCTCCACCTAGCCTTGGACAAAAGCCTCTTTTTTTTTTTTTTTTTTGGTTTTTCGAGACAGGGTTTCTCTGTGTAGCTTTGCGCCTTTCCTGGAGCTCACTTGGTAGCCCAGGCTGGCCTCGAACTCACAGAGATCTGCCTGCCTCTGCCTCCCAAGTGCTGGGATTAAAGGCGTGCGCCACCAACGCCCGGCTCTCTCTCTCTTTTTTTTTTTTTATCTGTTTGTCCAACTTGTTTTGATTTCATTTGAATTAGGATTTCATGTTGTAGCCAGGCTACCTTGAACAATCCTCCTGCCTCACTCCTGTTGCATGCTGGAATTACAAGTGTAAACTACCACACTCAGAATATAGGAAACTTCTTCTGTAGGCTAATGTCTTCAGGCCCTCCCAATCTGTCTTGAGAGGAGGCCACAAAGGAGGTTCCCAGGTTCACGATTTGATACTTGCCAGGCCCCTGGCTGGCCACCAACCAGATCCACAAGAAGGGGCAGGAAGGTCAAGAAAAGGATCCCTGGGTCCCTTTCTCTGGAGTACTAGGTTAGCACAGATATGCAGGCTAGTGTAGACCCAGGGTAGGCAAACATCCCACTTGGTTGAGGTGTCTAGACCTTTTAGCAGCTGCTCTAAGCTGAGCCTTTAGAAGATGAGCAAGGCTTCTGGAGGGGCAGAGAGGGCTATTCCTGGGATCAGTAGATACCTAGCTTCCAAAAAAGGGTGCTTTGATGCCCCAAGTTATACCTCGGGGCCACAGAGTAAAGGTCTAGAGGCCGGTGGGTATTTTGAGCCAAGGGTCTGTTAGTAAGCAGAAGCAGAGGCCACCAGAGTCTTCTGGGAAAGAACAAGGGCTAGACACACAGGGAAATACCAGCGTGATATAGGGGTCCAGGGCATCACTGTCCTACAGCCTGTGATGCCAGGCTCCGTCGGAGATAAGATGGTCTTAGGTGAGCCTGTGTGGGGATGGGCACTGTATCACATCTTGGTGGCTTCAGTGAAGTCACAGTCACCTCGGTGGTCATCAAGGCCCGGCAGGCGACACTGCTGGACAGCAGGCCTACCTCGCCGGAAGCTGTGCAGAGAACGGCGTAGCGAGCCCAGGCGCTTCCAGAGCCGGAGCCTGGGCTCACTGGGGCTTCCTGGGTGATGTGGCATGCATTCCCGGGCCCCTTGACGACCAGGGTCCAGTGCAGCGGGCTTACACAGCATCATGAAGAGCAGGCAAGAGGCCAGCAGCAGAAAAATGCAGGCCAGGGCGATGAGAACCGGTACAGGGTCAGCAGCCTGGGGGTAAGTCCCAGAAGTGGTAGGAGTCATAAGGGAGGTTGGAGGGCTGGGGAAGCTGGAGCCCCCTGTGCTCATGGTACCTGCAAGGGCAGGACAGAGAATCAGGGCAAAGCAGCTGCACCCCAGGCATGGACAGGTAAGACTTACTTGGAGTACACCAACGGGGGCTGAGCAGTCACTCACGCTCCCATGATGCTCTTGTCACAGGTCAGTACAGCGAGGCCCAGAGAGGCATCAGATACAGCTGATTCGTGATGGACTGGGTCTGAACCCGGGGCTTCTTTCTGCTAAACCCATGCCCCGTGGCTGTGGAGAACACAGTGTATTGAAAGCTTTCTGGCATTTTGTAATCGGCTCTCAGCAATTGCCATATAGTCTTAAACTTAAAAACCCAAATCGAAGCCCAAATCTGCCAGTAAGCCACTTAATGAGTCAAGAACAAGGCAGAGTACAAGGTGCTGTGGGTAGGTGGATGGGGACCCCAGCAATGGCCCCCAGCCCTCTCTGAGTCACTCAGACACACTCAGGAAATACAAATCGTCAAGAGTTGACAGAGTGAAGCCAGAAACCTGCCCTGTGACATCATTCACCTTCTAGACATTTCCATTATCCCTTCAGAGAATCCATCCTGTACGGGGAGTGCCTTAGACTGTCCTCATAGACAGAGGACCGGGCTAAACTGGATGTCTGGGAGCTGGTGATAATGATTCCAGGGCCTTAGTTCGGGTAATGCATAGCCAAAAAAGATAGATAGGCAGCTCCGAGAGGGGCCCTGGATGGTCCCCACAGCCTAAGCTGGCCCTTGGGGACATAAAAATTTTTGCCAGGCTCTTCAGGCTCCTCAACTGAGGCAAGAAAGTTTTTGGGTTGTTTTTTTTTTTTAAGGCAAACATTCCTGCTATTTAAATATTGGCATCTAATTTGAAGTTGTTTGAAGCAAAGAAGAAAGACAGGTATTACAAAATGCCGGATAAACTTGATTCCAAAAGTTTTGAAATCTGTTTCAAATATTGGATGTGCGACACAGGCCAATCAAAACACACAAATGGCCTCTGTCCAGCTGACAGGCCAGCATCTGTGGCTTTTGAATTGCACAAACCCAGTAGAGAAATACAAAGATCCCAGTAAAACTCTGAACTTAGAGACTCTGAACTTGAGTCTCACCTGAGGTGGAGGGAGAGCAGCTTCCTCCTTTCCAGGTTACTTTGCATCTCCCTCAGGCTCTAGCACCAAATCCAGGGCCACAGAGGAGGCTCAGTTATGCCAAGGCCCGGCCTGCAGTTATGGGGAATCAGAAAGCATGGCCACCCTGGTCCCTTAGCCCCTACAGCCCTTGTCCCAGATGGGCACTCACCAGCAACTCCGAGACCTAACTCCTGGCTCCTGGGCACAGCTAACTGAGGGCATCCAGTGCTCTCCACCCACCTACCACCCATCACTTACCCCAACCCCTCCCAGCCCTTGAAGTTGCTCCAGGCTGGAAATTCTGATGCTCGTCTAACTGCTCAGGGCCTCCACCCTTCAGGCCTTGGGCCTGGAAAGCCCTCTGGGTGGACAGCATTCACGGATCAGCCCTTCCTGGAGTCTGAGCTGGAGGAGGGATGGGGTATGCCCACTGCCATCCCCCATGGAAAGAAACTAGCTGTCTCTTGGCTCTCAGGACTTGGCCCCAGTAAGGAAAAGGCAATCCCAGCTGAGAAAGGCTTCCATCCTACTAGCTCAGAAGCCAGAGAAGCTGTGAGGCTATAGGCCCCAGGGCCACTTCTGCCTTGGCATCCCAGCCACTCTGGTGGTAGTCAGGGACTCTGGGGTGCTTGAAAATGGGCCCAGAGCTTGAGGCAAGCCCAGCTGCTGGATTCCCTGTTGTCAGCCAGCAAGAACAGCTGGTTCTGGAGGAAGTACTCCTAAACCCCAAGCATGGAGCCCACTTCCTACTGGAGCCCTCCACTGAATGCACCCCTCTACAAGCTCTCACTAGAACTTTCTTACTTCCCTTAGAATCCCACACAGAAAGCGTGACCTTGGCTTAGCCATTCCCCTTGACTGGGCCTCATTTCTTTTCTCAGAGCAATAGAAGGACTCCCCAAATCTGAGCACACCTTCATGTCCTCCCAAGTTCCCAGTAAATGTCTCCCCAATTCCTTCCCTGGATTCCTCTACAGTCCTTCAACACTGGCCTCAGGCCTACCCTTGGAGGTCTGTATTCTCAGTGGCAAGGTCTCTCAGATGTCCCAGGAGGTCCAAGGTGTACCAGCCGACTGTGTCCCTAGGTATTACGGGCCTGCAACCGGCTGGCTTTCTCCTGGCTTTTCCTGCTGGGACTGGTTTTGTTGGGAGAGTCCTGGCCTGGGGGGGGGCACACCACTGGGGGCGAGCGTAGGGATGGCAACTGAGTGGGAAGAAGGAAAGGGGGAGGCTCCCACGTGGCTCACTCCAGCCTGTCTCCTGGGAGCCCTCACATGTGTAGAGAAACACTGGTGATAGCAGGGGGTGGGTTTAACTGCCTCATGGGCCTGGGGCTCCCACCATCCCCCTTGGAAATTTGAATGGTATGGTCGACTATTCAATGCCTGCCAACCTCCAGGTTACCACGGAGAGGGTCTCTTAGCAGAGAGACAGCAGCAGGAGGGCAACCAGAGTGATGGGCCCTACAGCCGCTCCCCCCTCCCCTGCAGGGTCCCTATGCCTCCTCTTCCGGGATTCCCAGAAGAGCGTCCCTTTTAAGGCCAGAAGGCTGCAGAAGTGAGGGCCAAGAGCATTTTTCAAATTTCAAAATGCTGGACTGAGGGACAGCCAAGGACAGGCCATTCACAGTTTGTGTGGAGTACCGGGTTCTCTCCAACCCTCCCCAACAACCCTCCTTTCCTCTAAGAATCCCAAACTTCCCTGGCAACCAGCTGCCTGCTGAGGGGCCCAAGTTGTGTGCAGCTTCTCTACCAGGGGCCTCCAAAGTCTCAGAATGCAACATGGTAGTAGTCACAGCTACATCTAAGGCCTATAGCCCTTCACCACAAAACAAAGCCTTGTCTCCCTACCCTGAAGTGGACAAGAGCCCTCCAGTGTACTATTAAACATGGAGTGAGCCTTGGTGACCCAGCACGGCCCCTCCCAACAGGTGACAGGGCTGTGCTCCAGGTAGGCATAGCCTGCCCAGAGTTAGCCAATGAGTTAGCACTGGGTAGGAACCCAGTGTTTCCCTAATGAAAGGACAAGAGCCCTTGTCACAGACAAATGGGGGCCCCAGTCTCTCTGCTGACTTGATCTTTGCATGGAGGACCCCTCTTCGGTTCTCCTCTCTGTCTTGAAGTGTATGACCCATGAGTGAAGATAGGAAAGTTTGTGTTAGAGCTTTGAGTGCCAAGTCACAAAAACCTGATTTGAGAGCCGTGCAGTGGTGGTGCACGCCTTTAATCACAGCACTCGGGAGGCAGAGGCAGGTGGATCTCTGTGAGTTCGAGACCATCCTGGTCTATAGAGTGAGTTCCAGGAAAGGCACAAAGCTACACAGAGAAATCCTGTCTCGAAGAAAAAAAAAAAAAACTGATTTGATCACTGTGGCCGAGAGAGACATGTGCTAGAGCAACCCTGGAATAACCCACAGGATCACGGGAAAATCAAACGGAGACCCAGGTGCAGCTGAGCGTGCAGCATACTGGGGACCAGGAAACCAGATGTTTCAGTGCCGTGTGCTGCATGTGACTTTTATCTGCCTCACTCAGGGTCAGCTCAGTGTCTCTCACTAGAGACTTGCCACTAAGTCATTTACATCTCCAATCAACAAATATATAAAAAGTCGGGTTGTGGCGATTCAGTCCTGTAATCCAGCCCTTGGGAAGTGGAGGTGGGGAGATCAGGAGTTCAAGGCCAGGCTGGACTACTTGAAATCTAATCTCAAAGCAACAACACAAAACACAAACAGCCCTACTATGTGCCGGGGACCAGTGACATGACAGTGCACAAACCTCTTTCTCTTTTGGAGGGACAGTGTAGAGGGAGACAAGAACATATTCACTCAAGGTAGAATACTGACAACAAACCCAAGAAATGGTTTACTCAAGTTCTCCTTGGTCAACCATAACTTTATTAGCATTACTTATAGGAGCATAAATGACTCAAAAAACAGTTGCATCATCAAAAAACTCACCATAGGTGATGACTCCCAAAGATGTAGCCTCCCACCTAATTTTTAAGCAGCTTCACCCAAGAGTCTCTTCAGTAATTACTTTCCGCCCGCAGGAAAAAAAAAAAAGGCTGACAGCCGCAATAATCTATGAATATAATATAAATGCCGGGGAGGCAAGTTGACAAGAGCATCACATCCGTTGAACAGAACAACAGCTGTGGCCTTGCTACTAGGGCCTATGACCTCCCCAGCCATGAGGTGTCACCCTAATTTATAGTGCCAAAGATGAGTTCTGCCCTGTGGCATGGGCCTTAAGTCCAATAGAAAAGCACCTATAACAGCCATGCCACTATTATCCCAGAGGGCACATTTTGCTGGCCATGTAGCCCCTATAGGGTCCATAACAGAGGGAGATTGTGACTTCTCTCTTAACAGCCTGTGTAGTACCTTCTAGCACTATAAAGTTCAGCCAACAGGGAAGGAGCTCCCAGCTCTGTCCTGGCTTGCTTTCTTCAACCAACATGTGTTGTATCTTCAACAATAAGGACGTACCACCTAACGTTGGCATGCGACCAACAGCAGTCACAATAGCCTATTTGATGTAGGGGTTCTCGGGGCCTCTCTGACCCACAACTCATCCAGCACTGGGATAATTCATCATCATGGCTTCTGGGCATGCCCTTTTCCACCTATGTGGTTTACCTTCATTTCAGACTCTTTAGCTGCTATCTTTACTGTTATTCCAGATGTTTTTCCAAATCTGGAAGACACTCAGGATTGGCATTATACAATGAGACTTTTTCATAGAGGATGGGCATGCTCTCTAGAGCCCCATGTAAACAAGTATCAGTGGTTGTGTGGTTCAGCAGCTGGGGGACACCAAAAGAGTGTTAGCAAGGTCCAGTGCATCATGGGAAGATCTTGTCACTGTTGTCAATTGTTTCCTCAAAAAAACCAAAGAGCGATGTTGGGCACCACATCATGGGTGGGGGCTTTGCCCTATCTGTCGCTCCAGAATGCACAATCATCCTCCATAAACCACCCTATCTCCTCATCCTGGTGCCCTGACATGGGGTTGTCATGTGTTTCCCTGCCCATGATGGCCTTGATGGGGATAGGTTATGACTCTTGACTGAACTGGCAGTGAAGGGTGGATGGGGTCCATGTTGTTATCTGCCATGCCCACTAAAGGACTGACTGATTCTGGACCAGTACCCTGGTCACTGTCCATTGACAACACCCAGTTACTGAAAGGTACTGAAATCTGATGAGGTTTTTGATATAGAATCTCATTCTGTAGTCCAGGCTAGCCTAGAACTTTTTATGTAGGCCAGGCTAGCTTTAAAATTATGACAGTCCTCCTGGCCTTGTGTGCGATGCTGGGATGGCAGGCACATGCCACCCCTCCAGCCCAGTACCCTTTCTTGAAGCGGGAAATGCATACAGCTTATTCTGAAAGGATGGCCGCCCACTCATTGGATGGTCTTGTCTTTTTTATCTATTTCACTCTGTCATTTACTCCTTCCTTCTCCTCTCCCATAAAGCCGTCTAGAAGCTCTCTGGCACAGCCTCTACCCTCTGTCGATATTTTCCCTAGTGCATTTGGCTCAGCACCAATCTTACCTCACTTGCTGTCTGAGTGACCTGGAGAGACCCCTTTGTCCCCCTCTCTTCCCCTCATCCTTGCTTGAACGCCTGACAAAGCCAGTTTACACGTTGGTCTAAATCATTTAAATCCACCAGAGCCTTTCCCATAGTGTAAAGGTCACGCTCCACCAGGGAGCTCAGCGAAGACACCAAAGCCCCAAGCCCCAAGCCCAGCCCTAGGTAAATCAACTTCTTTTGTAACTCTCTGGCACACACAGTGCTCAAAGCCACAGAGTGGCCATCAGTCATCACCTCTCACATGCCCAGTTCCCTTAGCAATGCCTGCCATTCCTCTTTGTCCCCCAGTCCCTGATAGCCACGAAGATCTGAGACATAGCCAAGTGTCCCTAGTGGCTTGTCTGGGGGACTTGTTTTCTCCTGTCGTCTCAGTTTATGCCCTCTTCACCTCAAGGGGGAACAGGTGGTCGTATCCCTTAGTTCCTTAGTTCCACACAACTCAGGCCGTTCCCGTCTGCCTCTGTGTTCCATGGCCTCACATATAAGGCTCAGAGAGGCTCTTTTGTTCCTTGTTTAAAAGTCTTTCCCCTGAGGCTTGAGAGATGGCCTGGTGGTTAAGAGCACTCATAGCGCTTCCAGAGGCCCCAAATTTGCTCCCTAGCACCCACATCTGGTCATTCCCAGGGATCCAACACCCTCCTTTTCTGGCCTCTGCAGGCACCCACACACTCGTGGCATACCTGCATACATGTATGCAAAAATAATAATAAGTAAGTCTTTCCCGATTCAATCAGTTCCGAGGCTAAGCAGTCCCTGGTTATCATAGTTTATTGTCCTGCGCCATACATAATTAAGGCCTCTGCCTCAATGCTGAAACATCGATTTCGCCCCCTTCCCCTGTATTAAAGATTGGGCTGAGGAGCATTTCTCTCACTTCCACATGACTCCTCCCTAGTCTCCTGTTCTTTCCGTGGGTTCCAAGTCTTTGCCTCCCAGGAAACCTATTGATCACAGCTCTAACTTGCATTCTGTCTCCCTTGCATCCATCCTGCCAGCCGTGGGAGGCAGCAGGCTGGCACCTCCATCCCCTTCTCCCTTTTCAGCATCTTTCTGGCCAAATCAAGGGCATCCAGGAGTCACTTTCCTACTGTAATTCCTCCCTTACGTAGGCAAGTTCTTTCTGGGCAGACATCTGAGCCCCAGTGGCATGTCAGCACCCACGGCAAAGGCCATGTAACCGCTGCTGTGACTGCTTCCGGCTCCCCCCAGGTGGGTCAGCCTCGGATGGACATCTCCTCACCCATGGCAGATGCGGTCTGCTGGTCCCCGTTTGGGTGGTGTCTTACTTTCCTATCACTGTGATAAAAATGCCCTAACAAAAGCACCTTATGGGTAAAGGGCGGATTTTGCTTTACAGTTTCAGAGGGATACCCATCCATCATGGCAGCAGGCAAGGAAGGCATGGTGACTGAGGCAGGAGGCTGGCCGGTCATAGTGCATCTACACTGGGGAAGCAGAGAGTGAATGGGAAGTAGAACCAGGCAATGAAGCCTCGAGTCCAGTCCCCAGTGACCCACTTCTTCCAGGGCAAGGCACCGCCTCCTAAAGTTTCCACAACCTTCCCAAACAGTGCCATTATCTGGGGACCTAGTATTCAAACATAAGAACCTGGGGGCGGAGGCGGGGGGGGGACATTTCCTATTCAAATCTCAATAGGTACCAATTCTGTTGCCAGGCTTTCCCCAGGGAGATCTATGCAAGCATCTCTTTACCCCAGATAGGGTACTGATGATAAAAACCAATGATTCCACCCAATGCTACCTTGGTGAAGTATTAAGTTTACAGGACCATAGGTTACTTACAGGTGAGATCACAGGACACTCTTCAGTGGAACTGTCCACAAGTTGGTCAGGCTCCAGGGATGCAGCATTTAAATGTTGTCACCCATGCTAGGGCAGGCTCTTCAGTGATGCCCCTGCTTCTCAGTCACCCCAGTGATGTTCCTAAGATGTCAAGAGCCTCACAGGCAGGAGATCACAGAGGTATGGAGTGGCCTCTTCCAGTATGGGCCAGAGAGTGATGATAAAATATCCCACAGCAACCCCCCCATTCTCCATGAAAAGGCGATGGGGTGGGTGGTCCTGGTGCCAGCATAAACCACAGATAGTAGGGTGGTCCTTGTGGATAATAAAAGGGATGCACACACATGCCTGGGGATGGAGAGGGTCTATAAAAAACAGCTTCCCTCCCTGCCTTAGGACTAGGGATAAATCCACTGTTTCTTCTCCTTCAGCTGAAAGCCACAGATGCAGATGAGGGCGAGTTCGGGCGTGTCTGGTACCGCATCCTCCATGGTAAGTGGGCTGCCACAGGATAGAAGGGATGGCCGCTGCCCTGCGGAGACAACACTTCTTTTTGGCTGACCAGAGCTGATGCCCAAGCGCTGTACACACAGGCTGGAGCCCAAGGAGGAAGTGGGGTTCCTGATTGTTTGCACCAAGTTACATATGTTCTAAGCCAAGAGTAGTATACTGGCCTTGTTCCTAAGATCTCCATAAGCTACCATGTTTCCAAAGCTGTCACCTTGACAGAGGGAACCTTGGAAGCCAGGGAAACTATTTGGGGATTTACTCTCCTTGGGTCAACTAGAATCTGGAACCCTTTCCTGGGCCACTCACCACAACCAGAGCATGAAGTTCACTCATCTGCTGGCTTAGAGGATCAAGGGTGAAGAACTCCAGGGGCTAAGTGTGGATAAGTGTGTCCCTGGAGAGAAACCAAGATCATGGGTACCAACCCAGCCCAGTTGGGTTCACTACATACTAGATTCACTCACCCACAGACAGTAGGGTTTGGGTCCAAGACCCTTCTGAAATTTCCTGGAGCTTCCCTACCCTCAATGGACGTGGAGGCGTGGAGACAAGGGTTAAGGCCTTATAAGGCCCTAGTCCTCATATAAGGAAGAGGCAGGTCCATGCACCCCTCGTTAGGCTGTTTTGTGGGCTTCAGCCAAGTTCCCACATCCTGTGGGCAACACCAACCTGCCATAGGGCCTGGAACCCACTGTCCTCCATCTTACAGACATCCTCCTCCCAGTCCAGCCCATGCATCTCATGTACTCCTCCACACAGGTAACCATGGCAACAACTTCCGGATCCATATCAGCAGCGGGCTCCTGATGCGAGGCCCTCGGCCCCTGGACAGAGAGCGGAACTCCTCCCATGTGCTGATGGTGGAAGCCTACAACCATGACCTGGGCCCCATGCGGAGCTCTGTCAGGGTGAGACCACCAGTGGGGGCAGGTTCTGGTACTGACTGACGTCCTGGGCAAGCCCAGCCAGGGATCTTGGATTTGTCCTGAGTTTCTTCAGCTGAGGAAGGGGATCCATGATACTCATGTCTGTCCTAAAGGAAGAAAGAGGAATCCTCACCGATCTATCTTTTATATCCATCTAACTCTCCACAATGCACAATTAAGGAAACTTCATAGACATAAGCGTGAACAACTAGATAACAACATTATTTTGGAGATGAGGAAATGGAGACACAGCGAAGTGTCTAGAGGCAGAAGCAGGGCTTGAGACGATGTATTTTGGGTCCAAATCCAATGCTGCTTCTCTTGAAACTGTTCCTAAGATACTCCCATTCTCGACTGCTCTATCAAATGCGTTCTTTGTACACCCCCCCCCCTCCCCGCCCCACACACACACTAGGCAGCTGAGGCTAAAAGACCTTCTCTAACAGGCACATAAACACAAGGATCTGCCTCCTGCCTGTCCTGTGCATGCACACTCCTCCTCACCCTCGATACACATGATACACACGTAGCAGCCCATAGGCCCCATGCCCTAAAGCCATAGGAAGTGAATCAGAGCATAGGCCATGAGTAGGAGGGAGGTGGGAATAGAGCAGGCAGGGACTTATACCCAGACATGAGCATTGCTGAGTCAGTTAAACTTATCAGTCCATCGCTACCTGCTGTTTCCTGGGACTAGAAACGCTGAGCAGAATATATCTGGCCAGCTGTCACTCAACTCACTCAAGGGACACTTCCCCAAATGCTGATGATGGACATGTCCAAACAGGAACTGGACCCCATGCAGATCTGTCAGAGTGGGGCCAAAGCTGGATTCCCCCAGCTCCTGCCCTCACCTTGGAAGAGGTGGGAGAGAAAGTTGGCTCCCGACAAGCCACCCCTGACACCCCTTACGGGGTGAATGAATACCTGTCCAAGTGAACACAGCAGAGGGATCAGGTGCATTGGATCCTTCCAGAGCATGGTGACTGATACAGACATGGTTTCCTGAGAACGCGCCAGGAAGTCTTGACAGTAGTGCTTCCCCATATGGCACGCTCTCGTTCACATGCCCGTGAGCACGTTCACGGCAGTGTTTTCCCTTTGCAAGCTCACTTCAGGTCACAGAGTGGCTGACATTAGTGAGGCTCAGGCTGCATCCCTGGACTTCAGGCTTTCCTAACCACAGCCCTCTCTGTGGTCCCTCACCTCCCCCACCCACCTCTTCCTCAGAAGCCTCCTCCTGGTACCTGATCACGGTAGCTGCTACGTGCCACTTTTCACCACCAACCTTGCTAAACCAAATTCTTTGCAACATCCCTGGGTGTAAAACAGATCAAAGGTAGACTGTGTAGCACTGCAGGGGTGAGGTACCCAGCCATAGCCACAGGCCCCTTATGTGCTCCTGTCCTCAAGGGGAGCCTGAGGAAGAAGAACTTGACCCAGTTCTGAGGTAGGCCCTGCATCACATCCATTCTGCAGATGAGAAGACTGAGGCAAGAAGGAATTAACCAACTTGGTAAGGGTTAGGATCCCATGGCAGTGTGGGTATAGACAGGCTTCAATCCCAGGCAGGCAGCCCAGACTGTTCTCTTGCCTCTACACTATACTAACCTCTGTACCACAGTGCACAAGAAGGATCCCCAGAGCCCTGACAGGAGCTGCAGCCTCATCCCCAAAGAGTACCTTTAAGAATTCAGATGCTGTCCCCTGGCATGAAAATTTGATGGCTCTTGTACTATAGAGCCTCCACACCCCCTAAGAGACCTCGGTTAGCCAGGGACCTTTCTGATGGCAATGTGAAGACTCTAGCTTTGCCGTGCAGGCTGTAATCCCTGCTCTAGGGGCTAGAGACAGTCCCCTGAGGGCCAGGAAACAAGGAGGGAAACCATCCTAATGGATGCTGGGCCTCTCTGGGTACACATGCTCTTTGCATGCCCACATGCCCAAGTGTACACATGCGCCTGCTCTCTTGTCCCTGTTGGAGGGTATAGCAGCTCTGTGCATAAACTCTGGACAGAAAGCAGTCTGGTTCTGTGAGGCAGCTGGCCGTTTCCTTGTATTCAGCAAGAATTCAGCTGGCCTATATTTCCTGTTCAGCTGTGTCTCTCGGGTTCACAAACCACACACCATCTTTCCTCCTGTCTCTACTGCTAAAAATGCCACCAGAGCCATCGAAAGCCTGGCCACATGTGGCCAACCTACAGGCCCCCTCCCTCCTGTTCCCTTCACACTGTCAGACTGGCAGTTTCTTCCTCACGGCCCCCCAGGAGTCAAGGTCATTAGAACAAGCAGACTCCGGAAAGGGAGGGCTTGGAGTTTTGAAAGATGGAGGGTTCCTTTCTGTTTACACAGAGTTCCCAAAATTCGACTGTGCAAATTCCTCCCACAACAGCCACACCCAGGATCTTCTGCAACAAGTTGTGGGCAAAGCCAAATTTAGAAGGTTCCCTACTACAGCTGTGATCTGAGGTGGACGCTGTCATTTGCATAGGAGATTCTTGGTGTCTGGAAATGAAAACGGCTGACTTGACAGGCTGTGGAACCTCAAGGCAATGAAGTAGGGAACCCTCTGTGAGCCTTCCTAACCACCACATCCCTCTTCTCCTCTGCTCCCCTGGCTTTGCCACCCCACCCACCATGAGTAGACCAGTGAATTCCCTGCTAACTCTGTGTGTGTGTGTGTGTGTGTGTGTGTGTGTGTGTGTGTGTGTGTGTTGGGATAATCCCAGAGGCAGCTATCCATATAGTCAAAGTGCCAAAGGCAAGTGCCCTTGGCTACCCCACTTCTGTCTTCAGTACCCCGCTCCACTTCCTCCTTTCTCCAGCCTGCTTCGAGGTACTGCCACCCTGGCTCTAAGGAGCCAGGAGAAGGGCTTCTCTTTTACTGGGGCCAGCTCATCCCCAGCACAGAGCCCGAACATTGGTAGGTGGGGAGCCAAGAGACTCCTGTCTTCTCCCCAGCCTCCCTTGTCACTGTGAGATCTTGGGAAAATGACTTCCACTTTCTGGAACTCTGTTCACATCTCTTGAAGGAAACAGAGCCTGGGACTCCTGGTAGCTCTTGTGCATCTGCACTCTGATGTCCCTTTCCTCCCCTCCACTCTGGTCTTCCAGACAGTGTGATTCAGGTCTACAGAAAACTCTCTGGATGTTCCCAGGAACGGGAGGATGACGAAGAGAGGGGCCATCCTTGTTCATAGACGCGACTTTCCCTAAACACCCTTCCAATAGTAGCATTTTTCTGTATCTGACACACATTCATTAAAGGGAAATTTCAAAAAGTATAGAAAAACAATTTGGAACATCACACACACACACACACACACACACACACACACATACACACACAGAAATCACACAATTCCAAAACAGTCACCTTCTGGGGTAGGGTCCCCAAAAAACAACTCCAGGACAAGGATAATCATGAAAGTCATTAGTACATTTCCCCAGGAAAGTGGGAGAGGGGACCAGGAAACCCCCATCGGTAGGGGGAACTGGTGGCCCTAGCAGGAGCCAGGGATCAGTCCCCGCTCACCGTTGTCTGCCCTGGCAATCTTCAAAGGGCTGCTGTGTGAGGGTCACAAGCTTCTGCTCTTGCTGGCATCACATTTTTTCCTGCATCTGTCTTAGCTGCATTTTGATCTTTGGATGGAGTTAGTTACTTTTCTATTGCTGTGATAAAACACCATCACCAAGATGAAAGAAAGCATTTTATAAAAGAAAGCAGTTTATTTGAGGATTAATGATTCAAATGGCTGGAGTCCTTGACCATCATGGCAGCAGGCCAGCATGGCACTGGAGCAGTAGCTGAGAGCTTACATCTGGTACACAAGGATGCACACACATGCGTGCGCGAGAGGGAGAGAGAGAGAAAGAGAGAGAGAGAGAGTAAAAGCCCCCCCCCCCAATTACACACCTCTTCCAACAAGGCCACACCTCCTAATCCTTCCCAAACAGTTCCACCAACTGGAAACCAAGCATTCAAACATGGGAGCCCATGGGGGCCATTCTCATTCAAACCACTACACTTGATGTCTAAGTACTTCCATAAGCCTGGTGTCTTAGTTAGGGTTTCTATTGCTGTGAAGAGACACCATGACCACAGCAACTCTCATAAAGGAAAACATTTAATTGGGATGGCTTACAGTTTCAGAGGTTCTGTCTATTATCATCATGGGTGGACATGGAGGCATGCAGACAGACATGGTGCAGGAGAAGGAGCTAAGAGTACTACATCTTGATCCACAGGCAACAGGAGTCTGTGTCCACACTGGGCATAGCTTGAGTGTAGGAGACCTCAAAGCCTGCCACCACAGTGACACACTTCCTCTAACAAGGCCACGCCTCCTAATAGTGCCACTCCCTATGAGCCTATGAAGGCCAATTACATTCAAACTACTATACCTGGCATATTTTGTCTTCCTAACCACCTCAGGAGCAGTGTGGCATGAAACCATTAGTAACATTACCATTTTGCACTGGAGAAACAAGACCACCCTAAAGTGTTACAGATAGTTGCCGATTCCTACAGGTCAGTGCAAAACTAAAAGGTGTCTGGGCACCAGCCCTGTGGCAGGTCCTGTTTGAGGAACCAGGTTCAGTGGGAAATAAGACAATGCCAGGTCCTCCAGAGGGTGTCCTCAGCAGGCCAGAGGGAGCAGGGACCATGCCCTGGGTTGCCAGCCTCCACTCTCCCTGAACTGAGCCCTGGCACATCCCTGCAGGTGATCGTGTATGTGGAGGATGTCAACGATGAGGCCCCCGTGTTCACACAACAGCAGTACAACCGCCTGGGCCTTCGAGAGACCGCGGGCGTCGGCACCTCCGTCATCGTTGTCCGAGCCACTGACAGAGACACCGGTAAGTCAGGCGGGGCAGGGTGTGTGTGTGTGTGTGTGTGTGTGCCATTTCTCAGGGTGACCCTCCTACGGGCCAGGGGGCCCTGTCATCTTCAGGCCCTCCATGTAGCCACACCCAGGGTCAGGAGGGGCTCCTGGGTGGTATTCAGTCCTTACAGATGCCCAGACTCAAGAGGATAGGAATCTGGGAAGTTATCCAACCTCTGATGGGCAGATGCACATCCAGATTAGCCATCCCAGGACCTACCAGCCCCAGTGCTAGCCTTTGGCATGGGCTCAGAAAGGGCTGAGAAAAGCAACAGGGCCATGTCATAAGGCTAGCCTTGGCCTAAGCCTCTATTCAGCGGCCACCCTCTACTGCACAGGGGGTTGCCAGAGTTTGGTACTTGCAAATCTCCTCACAGGTCATCCTTCCTGTAGGGGAGTAATCTGCTTTGAAGGCAGCCCCAACCTGGCAGAGGTTGCCAAGCCCTAGAAGTGGCCACAGCGATCACTGTAAAGTGAAGGGAGCCTGGGCCCAGTTAGGAGAGGGCTCCTCCCCACTCCACCGCCCCCAAAGAGGTTCCCAAGCCACCTCTGATGCCCCGGCTGCAGCCCAAGCCTCTAATCAGCTACCCCAAGAGTCCCCATGACCCCTCAGCATTGGAGATCACCTGCCTCCCAGGATGAGTGACCGGGACGTAGATCCAAGGATTCTTAGCTGGGCCAGTCTCTAAATGGCGCATCAGCACAGGGTCAGGGTCACTGTGTGTTGCAGAGGCCTTTTCTGGCACAGGCAACCCTTTGAGAAGCTGGTGAAAGTCCTGGATGCCCTCGCCAAGCCGAGTGGTTTTGTGCCTGTCTCCTTGCCAACCTTCCCAAACTGCCTGCCTCCTGCTTGAGCGGTGGTGTGCAGAGGGGGATGGGCAACTCCTTGGCACCAAGCGTCTCTTCCAGCAGGGAACCAAATGAAGGCTTGGCTGCTCTGAGGGCACCTAAAGCTTTTAGATCAAAACATCACTACAAGATACCCGCTTATCCAAATAGTCAAGACAGGTGTTTAAACTTAAATTTTGAGTCTCTAGGAGCAGAGCCAACTCCCTCTGGCACACCTCTAGTGCCAATATCAAGCCCCAGAGGGGGCCAGCAGTGTGCTGGGCCTTGCCATCCACCTTGACCTCTGCTACATCTTTTGGGGATAGTGTATGCTGGGTGTGGGAGGAGGGAACAGCCAAGGTCTCTCAGGAGCAGCCCCTGGTATAGACAGCTCAAGAAGCCACAGGGCAGCCCCACCCCAATCTGGGACTTACATGGCTTGCGTCTTCTCGCAGGGGACGGTGGCCTGGTGAACTATCGCATCCTGTCGGGCGCCGAGGGCAAGTTTGAGATTGACGAGAGCACAGGGCTCATCGTGACTGTGGACTATCTGGACTACGAGACCAAGACCAGTTACCTGATGAACGTGTCCGCCACAGACCGTGCGCCCCCCTTCAATCAGGGCTTCTGCAGCGTCTATGTGACGCTTCTCAATGAGTTGGACGAGGCCGTTCAGTTCTCCAATGCCTCCTATGAGGCAGTCATCATGGAGAACCTCGCTCTGGGCACAGAGATTGTGCGGGTGCAAGCCTATTCCATCGATAACCTCAACCAAATCACCTACCGCTTTGATGCCTACACCAGCGCCCAGGCCAAAGCTCTCTTCAAGATAGATGCCATCACGGTAAGGAGGCGTGTGGGCATGGCGGGGTTCTCTCAAAACAGTGAGCACTTATTGAGCTCCTTCTGGATGCATGACACTCTCCTTAAGTTAAACGTCCTTATGGTGCATTTCTTCTAGTATTTTGGGGCGCTTTATTGAAAGCCAAGCACTCTGATGTCCTTGTTATTAGACAGGGGAAGTTACAATAGGAAAAGCCAAAGACTTTCCCTGCTAAATTCACACAGCCATAGGCTGCTTCTCTGGGTACCAAAATGTATAGGATTCCCCCAGGCTAGGTTTTTGCTGCCCGCTGGGTACCCTGAGATTTGGGTCAAGTCTGAACAGCTCCACTGAGTGGGATCCGGGGGGTGGGGGGTAGTGATGGCTACCAGTCTGCCCCACTTCAGGTGAGGGTCACCAGTTATTCGCTGTGTTTCCTGACCAACCTGCAGTAAGAGAGTTCCCAGGACCCCCTCCAAAGCTTCCGGTAGCTGTTCACAGCCATTTTGGAAACATTTTGCTTACTTACTATGGCCAATTCAGAGGCTGTTTCAAAAGGATTCCGATGAGCCGAGCAAGAGGCGAGCTCTGGGTGCTTCCATGCCCCTTTCCGGTGCAACCCTGTCCCCTCAAGAGCACCTGTAATCCCAGTCCTCAGGAGGCTGAGGCAGGAGGATCGAGACATCCAGACCAGCCTAGGTTACATGGCAAGACCCTGTCTCTAAAGGACAAAAATAAAATAAATAAAAGGACCTGCAAGTATTTATCAGCCCAGACGCTTTCCCGGCACACAAGTCAGAGGATTTTGTGGAGGCTCCAGCGTGGAGACACAGTCAGTCATGCTGTCTCCATTCCCCTCCTCTCCCTAGATGCTCCTATTAGTACCAGGAAATTCTAATATGCATTCTGCCGTGTTTCCTAGCCTACCATTATATACAGGATTTCATCTCTCTTTTCACTTCGTCTATTAGGAAACTCAGCTCTAACTCTTTCCCATCTCTTCAGTAGCTATCCTAAGCTGGTTAGCCCCCTTTGCTTTGGTTAGGCTTTCTCCAGAATCCCTCCTTTGACTATCAGCAAGGTATGAATCCCTGCTGGCCCATCTGTCAGAGGGGCACAGCTTTGCAGCCTGGACTGTCCCGGTGCAGAAGGGCAGTTTGGGCAACCTCCTAGGCTTCCTGGAAGGCAGCCTTGCTGTGCCCAGAGTTCCAGCAGAATCGGGCCAGCCTCCTCCACATGCAGAACCCACCTTTTGAACCAACTAGTATGGACCCGATGCAGTGGCCTGCCCATGTGCTGCTTGCCCTGGCCAAGGTGGATGAGAACCACTCAGAGTGCCTGCAAGTGTGCCAGGTCTTGCCCTAGGAGAGATCAGGAACATAAGCTGAACAAGGGCTCTCGGGCAGGGGATGGAAGCGAGCATAAAAACTATGTGAGTCTGGGCAGCCAGAGAAGATGTGGGAAAAGTGTCATGGTGGAGTGAGGGGTACTGCTGGGCTCTCTACCTAAAGAGGACCTGTTTGACTGGGAGGTAGGAAACCCTTCTAGAAGAGACGGCTGGCATCTGGATGGGATGTAAGAGCCATGGGATCTCAGCCAGCAGCCTCACGGGAACGTTGGGCTGGGCCGATGGAATGAAACATGGGAGGCAGGGTGGGGTGGGAGAAGATGGTTGAATCCGAGCATGGAACTGCTGCCTGATGTCACTGTGATGTTTGCCTCCATCGCCCACAGGGTGTGATCACAGTCAAAGGCTTGGTTGACAGGGAGAAAGGTGACTTCTACACATTGACAGTGGTAGCGGACGATGGTGGCCCCAAGGTGGACTCTACTGTGGTGAGTGGGTCCTGGGTGAGAGCCCCACTCCAGCGCCACCCCTCCGGGCCCAGATTCTCCCAAGCACATGTCGCTTTCCTGACATGTAGCTGGGGCAAGGGCAGTCTCAGGACCAAACCATGCAGCCAGACACCTGGGCGGAGACCTTGGTCAGATGGGATGGTAGCATGGGCTGCAGACCTCGTGGGTAGTGGGTGGGAAGTACCAAGCCAGCCAATAACCCTCTGCATCTGCCTTTCTCTCCTTCCATCTCCTGACCGTGCTGCCTACAGAAGGTGAGTAGCCCATGAACTGCCTCACACCGCTGGTGGTGCATAGACCCTCCAACCTTCCCTGGAGATAGGGTCTATGGGGTGGAGGGCTGGCAAGATGGCACAAAAGGTAAATGTGATTGCCACCAAGCCTGATGACCTGAGTTTGATCTCATGTCGTCCTCTGACTTGCACACAAATGCTGTGACCCACGTCTGTGCTCACCCACATCCACCCACTCCCACCCAACTACCCCCCAACACACACTGAACCAGTCAATCACTGTAAAACGAAAAAGGGGAAGCACATGACATCTACAGCAGGCGTGCCGAACACTCAGACCCTTCAGGACCTCATCCCATCCCACCCACTCTCCCGTCCCAAGCTCTGTCCTCCATGTTCTTTCTAGTCCCTATGGGACCATAAGATGGAAGTGTGATAACAAAGAAATACCTGGACCATGCACAGGTAGGGACCCTGAGACCTTCTCGGTGGCTGTGTGACAAAGGACAGCTGCTTAGCTTCTCTGTGCTTCCCTTCCCTCCCTAACGGGGTGTCCTGCCAGTAGCCCTACCCTCCTTAGAAGGGGTGGCAGATCTTAGGAGGGAGATGTGAAGGAGGGTGCTCAGGGCCAGAGCTCAGAGGGTGCTGGGATGGTAGCTATGGCTGCAGTGTGAGCTGGGTAAGCCCCATTACCAGGACTGTGTGCTGGGGGCCTTGGGGTGAGTGACTACTATGGTCAAAGGTGTGGGACAAAGCCCCAAATGAACTGGACCTGGGGTGGAGCTCAGGAGTAAATGGGGCTTTGATCCCCACACACCTGGCTTTCTTTAACCCCTGGGGCAGCAGGCAGGAGTCCCATGTCCTAAATCTCCCAGCAAAACGGCCTGAGACTTAGAGGGTATAGGTGGGGGGGGGGGGCTCTAAGCAGACCTTAGCATCCTTCTCAGTACTACGGGCCCAGATGCCCTTCAGCCCTCACTGTGGTAAAGGTTCAGGGGACAGAGACTGGGATGCCACTCTGGCGTCCAGGCACCCCTTGGTCTGATGTGACTGGCAAGTACTTCATGCATTCTCTCCCACTCAGCTGTCTGCACGCTTCCAAGAAGCAAGACCCAGATACACAGCCCAGTTGGCCTTACACTGTTTGAGATACTAGGGTGTAGGTGCAGGAGAAGGCCTTTAAAGGTGATACAGTTTCCTCTTGAGGCCAGCTTGAAACCACAGCTAGCTCACCTTCACCTGACTCCTCCCTGTCCCAGCAATAGGGGGAAGGGGCAGGAAGGAAGGCTCAGCTATCAGAGCTCCTGAGTTGCACATTTGGGTGCTGGGGGATGGGCAGGTAAATGAGGTTCTGAGGCTGGGAGCTGGAGAAGGCCCCATCTCTTCTCACCCACCAAGGCTGGCTCCCTTCCCATCCCCCACCCACCTTCACATCTACCTCTATGATCAGAGTAGCAGCCATGGCAGGGCCATCGGCTGACTGTGCCAGTCCTCTGCTGGGCCCCTGATGCAGCAGAAACCCAAAGTATAGTTAACCCTGCCTGCACAGCATGAACTAGACTGAGGGAAAACCCCAGTGACAGCTTCACGTCACTGTGACTTAATGTATGCGTCGTAAGATGTCAGGGAACCCGGGTGGGCTTGCCGCAGGCTGCTCAAGCTGAGTTCTGCAGAATGAGTAGGAGTTAATGCAGCCAACAAGGAAAAGGTTTTCTGGCAGAGGGAACAGGATGTAGGTAGGCCCTGTGATGTAAGGACCTTGCCTGACCAAATGATTTGAAGATCCAATCACAGCAGTTTTCTCTGTTGGGTTTTGCCCTGAGCACAGGGCACTAGGCATCATTATTTCCATTTCCCATATCGTCTTGCTTGCTTAGCAGATGCAGAGTACTGCCTGATAGACAAGTACGGGCTGAGTAAGGAAAGACTGAGTGTCCATCAACAGGAAGGAGGGACAGTGGAGATTACCATAGCCACCCTTACCTGCGTTTGCTCACTTCCTGCTTCCGGCATCCATGTATTCTTGTTCCGGAAGTTTTCCCCTGAGAAAATGGAAAACCAGAGCGGTTGAGTAACTATGTCCAAACTCACACAGCCAGAAGTGGAGGAGTTGACCCAACTTCCCCTGGGATCTGACAGCTACTCGATGACATGGTAGGGTGTGGCTGAAACCAAGAAGGGCAGCCTAATTCAGAGGGAGGAGACAGTGAGCTTGTTCTGTAGGATGGACAGGGCCCACAAGGACTGTGAGTGCTGTGCACACCAAAAGACGGTCAGATATGGAGTCTAGAAGCCACAGCCCCGATAAGGATGATGAGGACTGGCCTGGGGTGGAGCAGCTTAAGGAGGCCTAACCTGGGGTTCCTAAAACCCAGGCCACCTCCCAACCTGTCCCTGGCAGTCAGTAGAGGCCTTTGTGTTTGTAGTCTCTGTGGCCTGTGGTCTTCCTAGGGCTGGTGGCCACACCCACAGTGGGCCTTCTTTCTTCCTGCCCATGCTGCCCTTGTCCACTCGAGGTCCAGACTGTGTGGACTTGAAAGAGTATGCAATTTCATGGAGCTTCCCTTCCCACTGGGACCCCCCAGGTCACATTAGCCCCCTGCCCTGGCCTGGCCCCCTCCCTTTAATGCAAAACTGCAGCTAAAGAGGCCAGAATCTGGCCAGCAGCTGTGTGTCCACCAGCCTGCCCATGGTTTTCGTTTCTGTGACTCATTGGCTCATTTCATGTAAAAATCTGAACTCCTCAATCTTCCTGAAAAACAGGAAATGGTACCAGCGCCAGGCGGGTATTCCCAGCCTTCGTTCCCATGAGCCAGAACCCAGCTTCCCAGCTGTCCCTGTCTCTGCCACCTCAGACAGTCTCCACCAGCCCCTCTCTTTGCTGTCCTGACCCTGGTAATAAGTGTGCACCACACACACACACACACACACACACACACACACACACACACACATATACATATATTGCTCAAAGAAGCGAGCTGCTAGGATGGGTCTGGGAGCTTGAATGCTTGCTCAAGTCCCTACTGACCTCATGGTCTAAGGACATCTTGGGGAAGGAGGCAGGCAGCTGAGTGTGTCTGTCCCCAGGTCTACATCACTGTACTGGATGAGAATGATAACAGCCCACGCTTTGACTTCACCTCTGACTCAGCCATCAGCATACCTGAGGACTGCCCTGTGGGCCAGCGAGTAGCCACTGTCAAGGCTCGGGACCCTGATGCTGGCAGCAATGGACAGGTGGGCATCAAGCCAAGGTCTACCCAGGCTGTAGGGTGTTTCTCATTCCTCAGGGGCCATCTGAACCATTCCTATCACCAAGCAAGAAGGAGAATGTATGTGGTGAGATTCAGGCCCACTCTCTAGGCTCCCAGGCTGCTCTGCTTACAACCCCTGGACCTACTTGCCAGGCACATACAGCCTTGGTGGGCCTGATCCCTCTCCTCAGCTTTATCCCTTTCTTCCAGCATCCCAGAAGAGCAGAGGCTAATGGGCATGGATGCCAGGCAGCCCCTTGAACCTGACCAGCCATCTCTCTTCCCTGCCCCCTCTCTCCTCCCACAGGTGGTCTTCTCCCTGGCTTCTGGTAACATTGCTGGGGCTTTTGAGATTATCACCAGCAATGACTCCATTGGCGAAGTGTTTGTGGCTAAGCCCCTGGACAGGGAGGAACTGGATCACTACATCCTCAAGGTGAGCACCTACTGGCTTCTCCTGGAGTGCTCACACCAAGCACTCAAGAGGGAGCCCGCCTCACACAATCCCCAGGTGGTTAGTTTCCTGGCTGTCACCAAGTGATAGGGGGCATGTGGCCCGTGCAAGGCTAAGCACAGTAAGGCTGATGGGAGAGGGTGACCTGAGACACGCTTCTGTTCCCAGCAGAAGCAGCTGAGGTGTCTGTCCCTGCCATAAGAGCCAGGCATGATGGCATTTGGTACCCACCTAGAATCCCAACTTTCAGGAGGTAGTGGAAGCCAGAGAGGATCAGCACTTCAAGGTCATTCTCTAGGCTATTCTCATAAATTTGAGACCACCCTGAGCTACATGAGACCCTGTCTTAAAAATAAATAAATAGATAG
The DNA here is from genome assembly GCA_902168325.1 of Peromyscus nudipes. NCBI lineage: Eukaryota > Metazoa > Chordata > Mammalia > Rodentia > Cricetidae > Peromyscus > Peromyscus nudipes. Next base: position 24,520 of record CABHPH010147281.1, on the reverse strand, counting down.
ATAGATAAATAAAACAAGCAAAAACAGCCAGGAGAATGCCTAGCAGAGCTGGTGGGACTCTGACCCTGTCAGGAACACAGTAGGACCTTTGGCAAATTATTTCTTCTGGCTGGGCCTCAGTTTCCCCCACATATGCAGTGGGCAAAAGAACCCTACCTGGCCTGCTTCAGCTGCAGAGCGAAGGACCACACTGACTATGGTGGCCGCTGAATTGCTGGGCCCACACTGCTCCTCGGCAGAGGCCGAGTGCCTAGAGACCACCGAGGCCACACTGAAGTCCCCCATGGACAGGCTCAGCAGGTGGTCAGGACTCCAGAGGGTTGCAAACAAACAAACAAAAAACTATCCCAGACCCTCTCCCTGCTTACCAGAGGCCAGCTTAGATTGACAGAAACAAGGCCAAAGGCTTGAATCATATCTCAGACCCAAGGTCAAGGTCAAGGGGCTAACAGAGCTCAAAACACAGGCAGACCAGGGCTCTGCACCCTGAAGTCAGATGCCAAATGAACCTGATATGGGCAAGGACTGTCTGTAGCGTAAGCAGAAGGGGAGAGTTTGGCGATGGGCACCAGCCTGAGATGAATCGGTGAGTCTCTTGGCTCTCCCAGGTCCTCCCTATCAAGGGGATGGCCTTTGGGCTCCATAGTTCTGATCCCGCAGTTCAATCCTGACTGTGAACCCCCTCCTCTTTCTCCCCACAGGTTATGGCTTCTGACCGTGGCACCCCTCCACGGAAGAAAGACCACATCCTACAGGTGACCATTCTGGATGTCAATGACAACCCTCCCGTGATTGAGAGCCCCTTTGGATACAATGTCAGCGTGAATGAGGTAAAGACCCTCCAGATACCCAGGGTGGACCATGGACAAAAGCTGACCATGAGACACCCATTCAAACGTCTGCCTGGCCCACTGGTCCCTCAGTCTTCCGAATAGAGATTATGCATAAATGCAGCCCTAGTACTCAAGCCCTGTAATATATTTTTGTGGTAAAGCAGAGACCCTGGAATAGCTTCTTTTTATAACAAACATATTTGTTATCTGGCACTAAGGCTGGATGATTGCAGGAAAACATTTTTCCAAACCTTTCTGGGCATAGTGCCAGGGGCTGTTCATGAAGAAAGACGGTTTAGGGTAGAGCCCTGCTCTCAGGGCAGAGGCCCACAACAGCTTCTGATTGGCTGTGTGGGTGTGCATGCATCCTTCCCCTGCACCTGAAGTTTTTTCATATGTGAGTGTGAGCATCCAATCTGAGCTTACTGGTTTGGACCAGAATCAAGGGGCTCACACAGGACCTGCCCTGTAGGAGGTAACCAAAGCACATTGTCTATCAGCATCCTGATCACCCTCCTCCTTGCCCCAGGGGACACAAAGCAGAACTTCCAGGGGGCCCGAGCAAAGCCTTGTGGCACCAGGAGCAGAGCAAGGCTGTTCCTTGAAGGCTCTGAATCTAGGATAACCACTTTCTGCTCTCCTACCAGAATGTGGGTGGAGGCACCTCTGTGGTCCAGGTGAGAGCCACCGACCGTGACATTGGGATCAACAGTGTCCTGTCCTATTACATCACTGAGGGCAATGAGGATATGACTTTCCGCATGGACCGTATCAGCGGGGAGATTGCCACACGGCCTGCCCCACCTGACCGGGAGCGCCAGAATTTCTACCATCTGGTGGTCACTGTGGAAGATGAGGGCACCCCTACACTGTCGGTAAGCAATGGAGATGGATGGGACAGTGCTGGCCCTTGTGTGTGAGAAGCCCCTTGTACCCCTCAAACCATTGATACCTCCTAGGTTGCGTGCCTTTAGCTCACAGGCCAGGAGCCTCACAGGGCAGGTGTATGCCAAGCAGGGGCCTGGTTCTCTCTAGTCTGCACTGCTCTGGGTCTCTGTCCATCCTCTGGTCTCACTAAATGATGCTATCAGATGAGCCTGACATCAGGCCTTGGCCAGGGAGTAAGTAAAGAGGGACTTGTGACCAAATTGTGCACTGCAGGGCCACACTGTGCAGCTCTCTGGCTCTTGCTTTCTGCACATTGGTGTGGCACTGTCACAACACTAGGGGTAGGAGGGGCTGGTGAGGTAGTCCTGTCTGATGCTTGAGTGGTCAGGGCCATAGCCCATGATTATGGTTATGCGGTTTGCAGAGTTAGGGAAGGAGGCATGGCCTGTAGACTAGGTGGAGACAGCATGTGTGCTGGAGGAGTGGTCTGTGACTTGGGACCTTGAAAGTTGGCCAATCAGAGCCTGCCAGACTCTCACCTTTGTTACCTATAAAAGGCCCGATAAGATATGCAGAGACAGTGTTTGGGGAATTGAATTAGCTTAGGTTGGCACAAGGGCTTGGTAAACATGGAAGACGGGAGAGGATCGCATCTGCCATCATCTATTACCACGGTTCCACAGGGAGGTGGATCAAACCCAAGACTGGTGTGAAGCGAGGTCTTGATCTGCAGGCAGGTGGTATAGACGGGGCTCAGCCAGCCAGTTCTGGTCTCAGCTGGGGTCCCTATCCTGTGCATGCTGCTGCACATCAGCTGATCAGGCTGCACTTCCAGCAGTTGGCCGGCATTTATCGAAGGCGACAGGGACAATTCCTCTAACTAGCAAGCCTATGCCTGTTCAAAAGGCGCAAGACGGGAAAGAACACAAGATACATGCAAGGCCCCGGTGATTGCCAGGCTTGAGCTGGCCCAGGGTCCCTCTGTGGCTTTCTTTTGGCCAAAACAAGTCACAAGCCAGTCTGCACCGAGTGTGGCCTCAATGAAAGGAAAGATTGGATACATTTTTGACTGAGTGGCTCTCTGCTCCCAAGAGATGTCTTTTAGGTACCCATAGTGTCAATGGCCCGACAGGAGGGCACAGCAGGTCTAGCCTGGCATTCATCTGGAGTAACTCTGATGAAGGGGTAGGAATCGGGTCAACATTTTGAAGTGGGAAACAAGACTCACTCTCAGCAGCATCCTCACTCCCAGGGCAGTTTGGTGTCTGCTAGCTTAGTCGCTCATGCTAGCAGGGTAAATAGGACAGGGGTGACTGATTGGGGGTGGGGGGATTGTTCTCGTGACGACATGGAAGGATTCTGTTTTAATCATCTTCAGCGATGTGTTTGGCTACAAGTAACAGATCTTCAGCTACGCAGTTCTAAGTCAGATTGCATTCTTTCACATACAGCCTCGATCATTACAAAGATGGATTTTTGTGTTCAGTAATGGTTGGTGTTTCTTGGAGTTCTTGGTTGCAGAAAAGCTGATGCTAAATGAAAAAAAAAAATCACAGGAGGAAAAAAATGAAGTGGGACAATCCATTCTTTGGAGCATCCAGGTTTCTTGGCATAGAAGGAAGAACTCTGTTATTTGATTTTCTTTTTGATATGTTTTCATGTAGCCTAGACTGGTCCAAACTCAGGATATAGCTGAGAATGACCTTGAACTTCTGAGCCTCCTGCCTCCACTTCCTGAAAGCTGAGATTATAGGTGTATCACCATGCCTGGTTTATACAGTGCTGGGGATTTAACCCAGGACTTGTGAGTAGATCAATGCTACGGAGGAACTCCACCAATGGAGTCATATCCCCAGCCCTGAAATGCTAGAGTCATCTCAGTGAAGAACTGCATTGGCCTCAGAGACATAGTCTGAGAGACAAGCAGGGAATCTTCCCCTCTGCCTGGAGATGGGGGCAATGGGCCTCCCTCTGCCCGTCAGGCCTGTGGAATTATGTTACGGTTTGAGCATCATCCCAGACAGAGGCAAGAGGTGGGCCTCACAGCTGCAGGTCAGCCCTGGGCAGTGTTCAGCCTCAGGCAAGAACTCTAACTGTACATCCTCCTTAGCTATTTTATCTGGGAGAGCACTCTTTAAATCCACAGCAGCAAGGCCATGCAGCAGGCTAGGACACTGTAGACAAGGCAGTCTAGGGGAAGCATAGAGGACAAAATTGATACTCTGTGCATGATGTGACCCAGGGCTGGGAGCTCAAAGCCAGGGACCAGGAAGGCTTTCTAGGCCGTATCATTATTTAAAATACATTGATTTATTTATTATTTATTTTGTGAAGGGAGGGGCATGTGTGTGTATCTATCCTTCCACTATGTGGGTTCTGGGGGGTTGAATTCAGGTCATCAGGCTTGTCTACAAGTGTCTTTTCCCAGTGAGTCATCTCACCAGCCCACAGGTGTTATTTGTAGCATAAGGCTTAGGAATCGGCTGCCAAGAAGTTTCTGTATCCCAGAGGAACCCCTGCGTCCACACCCCGTCTCCTTCTTTCTTCCCTGGGTAACATCCCCTCACCTCCCAAAGCCGGACATTCCTATTCACAGCCTCGAGCCTGTATCACCCAGGCCAGGGACAGCTGGGCTGCAAGGGCCATCCGGGCCAGCCCCAGGTCTGCCACACAATGGCCTGCCACCCGGCCAGAGGAAATCATTGTATTGCTTGGGACCTCTGTTAGCTCCAAACTACAGGCAGGAAAGACAGGACTATGGCAAGACCCAAATGGCCACCCAGGGGCCCCTGCAGAAGGAAGGGCTGGGTCCAGGGAGGAAGGGCGGAAGGCAGTGAGGAGGTCAGGGGCTGAGCCCTGGCCCTAAGGCACCTTGGCAGGAGGTTTAGGAGAGAGAGTGGCCTCTCTGACATATGAATGACAGCCAGCGACAGGAAATACAGTAGCAGATAACCCTGACTTCTCAGGTTACTGGGGAGAAAAATCCACACCCACTCTGTCCACAGGCCCTGGTTGTGGTTCCAAGGTGGGCTGCGAGCTGGGAACACTGCCCTAGCAGTTCATTACATTCTTTAAAGTGAGCCTCTGCCATCAGGACCCCGGCTCCCCCCAGCTATGGCTCTGGCCCCCAGCCTGGGCATTTCCCTGTGTTCATATCAGGCAGGAAGAACTGCCCCAGGCCAGCAAGAGCAACCCAGCCCCTGGCCTTTCACCTTGACTTTTTTTTTTTTTTTTAAGCAATTTACCAAATGTGCTGTCAGAGAGCAACAGGATGTGCAATCATAAAAGCGCCAGCTGCAGCTCACCTTGCTTGTTGAGAGACATTCTGCCACTCCCCAGATGTGGGGACACACAGCTGGCCGAGCTCCCGGGTCTGTCTCAGTGGTCAGATGGAGCTCTCTGTTCCCTTGCCTTCCCCCTGATGCACACAAGTGGAGTGCATGGACCACAGTGTCTACCAGCAGTCATTTGGCCTGGAGGTTACCAGGCAGGAAGGGGGTGACAAGAACTGGTATAGAAGGAGCCTACACATTAGCACGGGTTCTCCAGAGAAGACAGAGCATACATGAGAATATATTCCCGGTGTGGAGTGAACTGGAACCATGAATGTGCAGGCTCAGGTTCATCTCTCAGGAGCGCAGTGTGTACAAGGCGAGGGCAACAGCAGGTCCTGGGCGAGAAGGCTGTTTGGTTCCATGAAGGGAAGGGGGACCGGCCTAAGAGGCAGGAGAGCCAACCTCAGTCCCACCAGCCACAAAACATGACCGTTTCAGAGCCGCCATTTCCTTTTGCATTAAATGGGGACAGTAAAGACTCTTGACGAGGGGTCGGGGTGGCTCAGCAGATACAGTGCTTGCCACATAAGCATGAGGACCTGTGTTCGGATCCCCAGCATCCACAGAAAAAAAAGCCAGGCCGCGCATGTAGTCTGTAACCCCGGCAGGTGGCGAGGTGGGGGTGGGGTGGGGACACGCAAATCCACCGAGCTTACTGGTCAGTCAGCCCAGCTTTATTGGTGAGCTCCAGATTCACCAAAGGGTCTGTCAGAAATAAAATGGAGGCACTAGAAGAGATGGCTCAGGGGTTAAGAGCACTTGCTCTGTTTCCAGAGGACCCAGGTTGATTCCACCCACAGGGCAGCGCACAGCCATCTATAACTCCATTTCCAACTGATCCAATGCTCCCTCCCCTGGCCTCCCCAGGCACCAGGCACACATATGGTGCTCATACATACATGCAGGCAAAAACCCATACACATAAAATATTTAAATGCATGCTAAAAAATGCAATGGTGGGGCTGGAACGATAGCTCAGTCATCAAAAATCTCTCTTTTAATTTGTTGCTCTTGCAGAGGACCAGGGTTTGATCCTCAGCACTCACATAGTAGTTCATAACTATTTTAACTCCAGTTCCAAGGGATCCAACAGGCATGCATATGATGTATGTACATGCATTTAGGTAAAACATTCATAAAGTAAATAAATTTTTAAAAATAATACATTGCAGAGGAATGGAGGAAGACGCCCAATGGTGACTTCTGACTTCCATACACACACACACACACACACACATAAACATATATACATGCATACTTCATACAAATGCACACAAAAAAAGACTTTCAGGCTTGACATAGAGAGGGATGTCAAACAAACAAAATCACACATGAAAATCTTTTGGGAAACATATTTTAACAAAAAAGATTAAGATATGGCATCCATACTGCCACTCCCTTTTCCTGTATCCAAGGCAGACATTACTAATTAATCTCAGCACTTTCTTATCGGCTGTATTATCACATCTGAATTCCTCTCACCATATATTCCAGGAAGCCACGCCAACAGATCAGAACCATGAAACCCAGTGAAATGTTTATCCCTTGGCATCATGAGCTCAAAGTGATAATGCCATTATGGAGATCCTAGCAGGCCCAGACAAAGCTAGGTCCCCAGAGCGTAATCCTGGGGTCCTGGTTCAGCCCAGTTACCCAAGGACTCTGTATCAGCTATCAGCTCCCCCAGGCAGCCTCCAACTGTTATTAGTTCCCACCCTCCCAGGACTCACATTCATTGTGGGCAAGGAAAGTGTCGGGGCAAAGCAGAGGGCATGCAGGGCATGGGCCAGATGGTCTGTGCTTTCTGTGATCTGGGACAGGCACTCAGCTGGGCCGTTTGTTTTCAAGGGATTTTTGCCTCCCCCTATCCTGCTTGGCACCCCCAGTTCCTCTTTTGCCTATTTTAGTTCCCTGAGAAAACCTTAGTTCAGCTGCCACCATAGCCAGGTCAGCCCTGGGGTGCTGCTCTAGCTCCTACCCAGGAAACCCTTCTCCAGGAGGTAGCATGTTACCAGGACCCTACGTTAGTAGAGATAACCGGCCCTCAGAAGCCCTCAGCCTGGCTGCCTCCTCCAAGTCCTTCCTCTGGGGAGCAGTTCCTGAAGGATCCTGGGCTCTGGGCTGCTTCGTGCAGGGGAAACATTGGCCAAGCAGAAGTAGGGTAGCCCCAGGTCTGCTCTTTTGAGAAGTTGGTCTGAGGCATGCTACAGTACTCCAGCAGGGCCAGCTTGGTCCACAACAGTCACCGGTGGCTCTTTGGCTTGTCAAGAAGCCCTTCCCTTATCAGAAACCTTTCCTTCCTGGTCCCTCTCATCCCAGTCCCAGGGAGAGCTTTATGTGAACCTCCAGAGATAGGCAAAGAACACCCCCACTCCCGACCCTGCAGTTTCTGATGGATCGCCTAAGGATGAATTAGTTCTTCAGAATATAGACTTCTCTCCCTAGGCTTCTGCTAGTACCAGGAATCCAATATGGCTCGGGAGACTACAGGGCTCCTTCCTCCTCCTGGGAGCTCAGTTCCCCACTGTGTCTCATCATCACCTCATCTCTTGCCCCAAGGGCAGGACACCTCTATTCGCCACGCCCAAGACCCTGCCCCTCCACAGCAGAAGCAAGGTTGCAGGGCCCAAGTTCATGGATGTAGTAAGTAGACAGAGCCTGGACCACACAAAAACTGCATCAAAAACAGGAAACCATGAAGTTGACATGCCTTCACTTGCAGGGTCCAGAAAAGAAGAGACTAGAGCCTTGTAGAAGGAAGCTGGGCAGGAAGTGAGTGGCTGTTCTGCTGGGGCTGGGGGGGGGGGGGGGGGCTCCTCCCCTTTCCACAGAGCAGCAGCCAGGCAGGGGTCTGACAGTCAAATTCTTAGAAGTCATCTGAGTGGCAAGGTCTGAAGCTTAGGGCTCCAGGGACAGGCCAGCCTCCCCCAGGGGATAGGCTATACTCATGCTATAGCTAGTCTGTGGGTTTTTTTCCCCTTTGACAGAGGCCCCAAAGCCCTGACACAAAACACCTGGCGCTTCCCCCACGCCAGCACAGTGCCCCCAAAGCCAAAAGAACAACACACTCTATCTATAGTAACTGTATAGTCTATGGCAACAGATGGAGTAGAAGAGGAGACCCCGGGGACAAAATAGGAGTCATGGTTTGGTGTCCTGACTACCCCAACACTCCTGTGATGGTACAGAGCCGCCAGGAACTCAAAGCCCCAGACAGACAGAGCTAGCATCCCACAGGGACCTGTGCTCTTGGACCTTACCAGACCACAGAGTTCCCAGCAGGCAGCCTACCGCTGGGTCCCAGGCTGGAAGCTGTTCTCTCCACTCCCTGCCCATCTGTCCCCCGGCAATGAGTGGGTTTCCTCCAGCCCGCAGGCCCTGGGTATGAGCTTTCCTGCCCAGGCCTAGTTCGTCCCAGCCAGTGGAAGCTGCAGGAAGACAAATGCCAGCCTGGCGCTACTGCTCTCCCAGTGTTGGGGCTACCGTCCCAACTGGAGACTGAAGGGTGATTTGCCCAGCCTCACCCCTCCTCACTCTCAGACATCAGCTGTGCAATTTCCACCTCAAGGGCACTGTCCTTTCTCTTCATGTTTTCAAGTCCTTCATGAAGGACTCTCCTTGTGTGCCCAGGTCATGCCAGACCCTGGAGATGGGAGCCAAGAGTAACATCGGACCAGGGACAAGCTCTTTTATGTGCCTGCAGGTCACCCTGAAGATCAGTGGTCAGAACTGGAAGGATCCCCAGGCCCTGGCCACCCCCCCCCTCCCATGCACCAGGCCCTTAAAGCTAGCACCTCCAATTCACTCACAGCTGTTTACAGCTGTTGCCACATACTGTTTTTAATAGCATCCCTTTCACACTTAGAAGTGGCCCGGCATAGATAGGACATCATAGAGGTCACCTTTGTCATTGACCCACACTGAACAGTGGGGGTGGTGGATGATGAGGACAAGAAGGACGCCAGTCCCTACTCACCTTTCTCATCATGCCCTTACCACCCTCTATGTACAATGGTCTGGCTTCACATTGCTCAAGACACTAATGAGCTCAAAGTGGCCCCTGGGTACAACAGGTACTTCCTGTTTCAGAGCCTCTGGCCACTGAACTCTGTGGACTACCGTACAGGCAATGAGAGCCCAGAGTCAGACCCTCGGATTGCTGGTGGAGACTGCTGAGGAAGGTCCCCTAGTGAGGCTTAGGCAGGCTAAGCTCCAGAGTCCAGGGGATAAGAGCCAGGCCAATAGAGCATCCTCAGACAAAACAGCAGGCCAGCCACACACTCACAGTGGGCAGGAGTCTCTTATATCGTGTGTCTCTTGCCTGGGAGGGTGGCAAGATGACCTACCCCATCCCATCTGGGCTGTTGGTTTCCATGAAGAAAGGCTGCTGCCACATTCTGGACATTCTGTGACTTCTTAGGTCATTTGGCATCGGGGGGGCTGGCGATGTGAAGTCAAGTCTCTGGGAAGAACTCAGCATCCCAAGCTCTTGAGGACAGCAATGAGCAATCCAGCATCTTCTCCCTGCGCCCCCTGCCTCCCTCCCCCCCCCCATAGCATCCAGAAATGGTAGGGGAGGGTCTGTGCATCTTGTAAAGCAGAGTCTAGGCTCAGAGCAGGAGAGAGGAGGCTGGGGTCAAATGCCTAAAGGTCTGTTTAAAGGGCCGGCATAGATCAAATTGCACCTGCCCCTAATCCAGGTTCCACTGTCCATGGTCCTCCAGCTGGTTTAGATGACTTCAGAGTTAGGGGAGTCAGGGACTGGATCTGTAAAAGAAAGGATAAAGAAATGAATGGGGGGAGGGGTGCCTGTGTCCCTCTTGTTCAACTCTGCACCATGAAGACTCCCCAGGAATGGGAGGAGGCCCTGCAGAGCCTGCAGTCCTAATGTTTATTAGTCACAGTGCTGTAAAGTCTGACGACACTCACCTAGGGATGGGAAGAAGACATCCCCGGGACCTGGAGGAGACAGAGGTGTGCTGGGGGCAGAGAGCAGATGCCGCCCTGACTCCGAAGGTTGCCGCTGGGCCACATAGGACAGTGGGGGCCTGCTCTTTGCCTCAGGCATCCCCTGGAAGGGTGGAGCGCTCTCAAAGCCTGGGTTTTCGATACCTTGGGTGTTGCCGCTAGAGAAGGAGAATTCGGGGTGATCAGTGCCACTCAGAGCATTTCTATCTTTCCTGCCTCCCCTTTCCTTTCTTCTCCTCCCAGCTGGGACAAGGGCAGCTTGTGAAAGCCTTCCAACTCAGAGGTTCTACCTGAGTGGGATCACTGGTAGAACTTCCTTTGACATATCTGAGACGCCGTCTCCTTCAAACACATTGTAGGATAGGGATCAAGCTTCCGGAGGTGACTAATTTCTGAGCCCATCCAAGCCAGCCCATGCCCAAGCACAGATAGCATTGTCCTGCCTGCCCATCTCTGACCCCCATTGCCCCGCCCAGAGCAGCCATTGGCTTGTTCATGCCTGCTCAGCCTGACAGCTTTCTCTTGGAATGCCTGGTGCAGCTGAGTCATCCACTATGCATTGGGCTGGGCCTGGGTCATGAGCCCCCCCCCCCCCCCCCCCCCCCCCCCGTTAGCATGTTGTAATGTCTGCCCCAGCCAGCTACTTCCACCCCTGCCCATCCTAAGCCAGGGTGACCACTAAGACCCAAAGGTGCCCACTGAAGCACTTCTGAGCAGAATCAGGACCTAGCAGGGGTGAACATGGTACAGAGAGTCGCCCACCAGCCCAGATGTGCCAGATGCAGCTGTGACGAGCTGTGTCATGCTGGGCAGGGGCCCCACGTCACACAGAAACACCCATTCCCTGATACCTGCTTTCTCAAAGTCATGGTGGGCCTTACCTGTCCATCCTCACCAATTCCTGGGCACCTATAGATAGACAGAAAAGCTGGTCACAGGAAGGAAGCCTTCTGCAGGCCCCGTCCCCTGCACCGGGAGCACACTGTTCCCTGAAGAGGCCCAAGTTCCATGTACCTGTCCAGTGGGTAGACTCAAAGCAGAGCCACCTTTGTGTACAAGTGAAATACGTCTGTATTTTCCACGTGTGGGGTGATGTTTGCCCCAGGCTTACACTTTCCCCTGGAGCCTGACAGTGTCGAAACTTGAGAATCTAAGTTTCAACCAACGGCCAGGCCCCTGCGTGTGCTGACAATCGCTTCTCTCTCTGGTCTAGTCCCAGCTTGTTGGGTAGAGGGTTCAAGGTCAGCTTCTAGGATTAGAGGGTCCGTTCTCCCCCCACTCTCCCCAGCACTCCCCAGCCTTTCTACCATTTTCTCCCCCCACAAGCCACTACCACCTCACCCCATCCTTGGGGTCCCCCCTAAAACTGGCCATCATCCAGATGCAAGGACACTGGCCATCATCCAGATGCAACTTCCCTCTTTCGGGCAGCTCCCCACACCCTCCCACAGATCCTTCTTATAGGAGGAGGTTTACATGGGGAAATGAGCTAGGGGGAGTGGCATCTGCAAGACAAACACAGGGAAGTTGCACAAAGGTTCCTGAAATCTAGGTCACTTCTGCTGACAGAGTGACTCTGTGTCAGGCTGCGTGGGCCAAGCTCATCCGTGACACCTTGCTCTGGGGTGAAGACGGTGACCTCCACTTTGGAGCTGGGGATGCTGAACCGCCTGTTCTTTTCTTTTCTCCTGAGCACGCTCATCCCCAGGCAACCCAGCCCCCAGCCCAGGACTCAGGAGGTTTCTGCCCAGAGTGTGCTGTGCACCATGAGCTAACCTGCCGCTGGCCGGCTGCAGCCGGAGTGCTAAGACTTGCTGGTTGCTTTTGGTTCCCAACACCCTACAGCGGCTACTCTGGGGTCTGTGTGGATCAGTGACTCCCAAGGGCCACTACTCATCCTTGAGTGCTTTGTTTTTCTAAGCATTGATGCTTCTGATGTGCGTTTCTGTTGCTAAGTCTGAATCATCCATCACAGGATGGATTTGAGGACTTTCATTCAGAGGCAGAGAAGAGACTGGGAAGTATTTACCTTAGAAGATAATTTTGTTTGTTTGTTTGTTTGTTTGTTTGTTTGTTTGTGAGACAGGGTCTTACTATGACATTCTGATGCCCTGAAACTCACTATGTAGACCAGGTTGACCTCAAAGTTGCAGAGCTCTGCCTGCCTCTGTCTCCGGAGGGCTAGGATTAAAGGCGCGAGCTAGAAGATAAATTCTTGTCCCCGTTCCTGTTACTGTACATGGGACATCCTTACTCTGGGACAGTGGCACGCTCCAGGACAAGGCTATTCTCCACAGGCATGAAGTATAGCCCATTCCAGCCCATTGTCACCACAGGGCTCTTCTCTAAGTCCAGGTCACATACTCTCCTGGGGCAGATGGGAAGTTTGGAGCCAATGTGTAGATTGAAGGTGTACGGAATAAGCGAACTCGGGCCTGGGTCTTCAGAACCCCACATGAATGGCATTCTGGCCTGGTAACACACACACACACACACACACACACACACACACACACACACACCTCAGTTTTCTTTCCCACTAGGTTCCCATGAGTAGAATAAGAACCCTGTGGATGCCCTGCAAGAAAGGCCAGGCCCAACAAAGGCTGAGTGAAGCCCCCTGCACACTTGTAACTGCCACCCGAGAAGGGTCTGCTTTCCAGCTCCTGTTTCCTAATCTGACCACGTGACCAGGCAGTGCCGTGGTCTAGGCAAAGGAGACAGAAGACAGAAAGCACCTGGGAATCCGTCTAGAACCGAGCCTAGCTGGGCTATCTCCCTCCCTGTCCCCTCAGCCATTTCCTGCCCTGAAGAGCCCCGGGTTCCTCCTTCACTCTAATCTGTCACGTGCTCCACGCTGCCACTTTAGGGATGCCCACGGGCAGCCTGTAGTAGGTTATAACCGGGAGAAACAGTCTGAGGAAGGGCGAGGCGGCCACAGCCCGCAGAGGCCCACTGTGGGCCTCCAGGAAAGAGGGTAGGGGGACGGCAGGCTGATTGAGAGGTGATGGGGAGGGCAGAGGAAATCTGGTGTGACCTGGTGACAATAGGCTTCCCTCAATTACCTTCTGCAGCTAGGCAGAGGGAAGAGGCCTGGGAGGAACTGCGAGAGCAGGACACTCCCTACCCCCTGGGCTCCCACCCCTCAGAGAATGCAGGTCAAACAAGGCTCATAGGAGAGACTAGGGGGCAGACGGGCATCGTCACCCAGAAAAGGGATGTGATCAGTGTCTGTGGCCACGAGCCTGAAGCCTGGCTCCACAGTTTATTTGCAGTGTGGCAAGTCAGGGAACCTTCCTCAGCCTCGGTTTGTCCATCTGTAAATGAGGACAGCAATGTCCCCTATTTGGGTTGTTGTGGTGACTAGGTGAGGCACAGATGTGACAAAACTTGGCACAGTGCCTGGCAGGGTGGCCCCGCCAGCTTGGGGCCACCAGGGCTCTGCACTTACAGTGTCTTCCGACATTCAGTCAGTTAACCTGCAGAGCCTGAGCTTTTGTCTGTGAAAAGCAAGGGACAGCTGAAGCCCCAGCTTTTCTGACATCCCCAAACTCGTGTCTGTCCCAGCAACGGCTGCTCAGTACAAAACAAACCCTACCCAAGGGCCCACTCTATGAGATCTCTGAGTAGCAGCATCCTTATAAACCAGTTTGAGCTGGCCCTGCCATTCTGTGTCGTTACCTACTCATTCATATGGAGTGCCAAGCCAACCCTGCCTGGGTACTGAAGCAGCTGGCAGACATCAGGCCCAGAGAAAGGCATCCATAGGTGCCCTTCTCTCTCAACTACAGAGTCAGCTCCTCGCAGGAGTACAGAAGAATGGGAAAGGATGGTACCGCCATCGTGTCCCATGCCGTCACTGGCCTCCCAGCCAGGAAACCCCATCACGGTCCTGGCAAAAGGTACTTACGGCGGTGAGAGGCCACCTGCCTCTGCTTATAGACCAGCAGCAGGATAAGTGGGAGGCAGAGGATTCCCACGATGCAGGCGCCCGTGGCCAGGGCCGCAGCCGTGATACCTAGAAGGACAAAAGCAGCTGACATGAGAGTCCCCTTCCCACCACTTCTCCTGAAGGGAAACTGAGGCACAGAATGACCACAGAGGTGCTCAGATTCTGTCAGGTTGGAGAAGGGAGCTGGACAGGAATGGAATCTGCATAGCATTTGTGGAAAGGTTCCCAAGCTCTGTGGGGACAAGCTCTGGAGGTATGCATGTGGGCCCAGCTGCCCCCCAAAGGCTTAGGATAGTTTTGTGAAGCCAGCCTGACTACAGTTCCCCTTACTCCAAGGTGGCACCCATTGCAGAGAAAGCTTAGTCACTATCTGGAGCCAGGCTCTTCCTGGGAGGGTGATGAGACACTGGTGGAAGCAGTTGCCATAAAACCACCCCGTGGCATGTGCCAGGCCCTTTCAGAGCAGGCAGGATGAGAGGCCCAGGCATCAGGGCCCCATATCCAGACCCTTAGTGACTGGAAGAAACCAGGGAGGTCTAATGAGCTCCTTTCAGAGACAGCCATATGTCCCCCACCCCATGGGACACAGGGAAATGAGGACCGTTACCCATGACAGAGGTAGCAGCAAAGAAGGGAGAATAGACCCCTCATCCGGCCTACAAGGGAGAGAGAGCTAGACCACCCTGGACCTCAGGTTGTCCACTAAAAGGCCTTTCACACCACATGCCAGGGTTCAAGGTCAAAAGGAGCCCAAGTGATAAAAACAAATTAGAACCATGGTGTCGCACAGCTGTGAGGATGTGATTTCTTGCATGCCACCGACATTTGCTTTTAAAGATGGATGTTTTACTACAATGAAAACAACACTCCAGCCTCACCAGGCATGATGGCGCACGCCTTTAATCCCAGCACTCATGAGGCAGAGGCAGGCAGATTTCCATGAGTTCAAGGACAGTCTGGTCTACATAGTGAGTTCTAGCCAGGCAGGACTACATAGAGAGACCCTGTCTCAAAAAGTAAAAACAAACCCTAGCCCATCCTTTGAGGGAATCCTTGATCTTTCTAGGGTGAGGGCCCTGGAAGCTTGGCCTCTTGATCACGTGTGTGTGTGTGTGTGTGTACATACACACACACACACACACACACACACACACACACACACCAGTTACAGGTGAATAAAATCTGCAGCAAGAATTAGAGACCTGGGCTAGGGGTGTAGCATTTGGCTAGCACATGTAGCCCCTGAATTCCATTCCCAGCACTTGGGACAGGGGGAAGACTAGAGAAATAGTTTGGTTTTTGGTTTTTGGTTTTTCTTGGGGGTTTTTTGGTTTTTTTGTTTGTTTGTTTTTGTTTGTTTGTTTTACACCTTTAAATAGCCAAAACCAAAGGTACACGTTTAAAAATATTCAAGGGGCTAGAAAAATGGCACAGTTGGTAAAGCGTTTGCTGTGCAAACATGAGCACCTGAGAGTTGGCTCTCCAGAACCCTTTTAAAAAGCCCGGTGTGGCCACATGTAACTGTAAACCGAGGCGATGGGGAGGCGGAGAGGGGAGAGTCTGTGGGAATCACTGGCCAGCCAGTTCTGCCTAGCTATAAGCTGTAGATTTGGTGAGAGAATCTGCCTCAAAAACTTAAGTAGAGAGCAATTGAGGAAGACACCCAGTGTCTACCTCTGCTTCTGCACGTACACATACATACATGCACACACAGGAATGTAAACACATATGAAAATTCAAAAGTCTCTTCCTTCCCCTCAACCTGGGCCCCCTCTCCACAGTCCTCATCTATCAAGAGCTGGTCTTACCTTATGGGATCACATAAGAATATTCTCCTGACCCCCAAGCACAGTTTGGACATCTGTCTGTCTACACAGAGACCCACTTCTTTCCTCCCAGGGCTCTATTATCCACAGCTTGCCCCAAATCGATGGGAGACAGCCCTGTTTGGTGGGGACATCACTGTTAAATTCCATTTTCGACAATCCTCATTCTGCAACAAGGAATCCTTAGGCTCAGATTCCGGCTCACCCGGGCAGTACATCTGGACCTAGGCACTTAGCATCAAAGCGCTGAGCCAGGGAGCATCGTGTGCGTGTTTCCTCCTAGGCTGTTGCAAAATTGTCTCGGAAGGGGCCGTGCCACCGCGTGAGCCCCGTATCGTAAGGGGGTTGGTTTATTTCAGTCCATCTGCTGACTCCAGGAGTTTAGCTGGGAACAGACAAGCCCTTGGAACCACAACCAGGGTAAGCCCATTTCCTTCCCAATTTGAGCCTTTCTCTCTGCCAAAACATGGCTAGGATCTCTTGTCACAGGATCAGGTTCACCTCCAGAGAGCTCTAGGAGGCGGATGTGCCTCGGTCTATTCGCTGCCTCCGCACTTTATTTGGGAACAAAGGCCATTTTTATCCCACTGTATGGCTAAGCCATGTGGAAGCATAAATGGGCTTGCAGTGAGGTGTATGGAACTGAGCAGACCATTGGCAGGCACTTTAGAAGTACCCATTGGTAGGGAAACGGTACCAATTGCTCGGCAGATTACAAAGGAAGCTCCAATCCATAGGAAAGCAGCTTCCCTGCCGGTTTTAATGTGGCTGCATCTGAACGTGGAATATTGAAAGTAAAAAACGTTCTATAATTCATACCATTCAGTGTGGCTAAACCCCATCCAAGGACCTTAACTGTGGGGCCATCTGAGAAACTGGCTGCAAAAGCACTTTTCCTCTCGTCCCACGGTTACTAAGCAACTCGTGGTGCAGTTAGCCAGGTGCTCACAACCTGCCTTGGAGGTTTGGCCGGGACCGCCCTGCCTGACCCTCTTATCTGCACGTGGCAAATTCTGCCCTCTACGGTCACTGCGGTTTCACTTCCAGAGTCTGTTTCCTTATACACTGGACTTGTTTGTTCAGGCTACTGTAGGGGCAGGCTCTGGAGGTATGTATGTGGGCCTGGCTGTCCTCTGAGACTCAGGACACCTTTGTGAAGCCAGCCTGACTGCAGTTCCCCTTACTCCAAGGTGGCACCCATTGCAGAGAAAGCTTAGTCATCACCTGGAGCCAGGCTCTTCCTGGGAAGGTGGTGAGGCGCTGGTGGAAGTAGTTGCCAAAACCACCCCATGGCATGTGCCAGGCCCTTTCAGAGCAGGCAGGATGGGAAGGCCCAGCTTGCTTAGTCTACGTCCAGGGTCTGCCAGGTATCCTGTGGGTGTGTGCAAAGGAGGCTGAGGAAGGCACCTGGCATATCCTGCTGCATAAGGGATGGGAAGGATACAGAGACAGGCTGCCCAGTCCTGTCCTGATCTCAGGGGAAACCCATGGCCCCTCGGCAATGCAATGAAATGCCAGCCCACACCTTTGGCAGGTTCTTCCCCTCCCCAACACTTCCTCTTACCTGAAACCCACTTGGCCTTGTTCCTGGTTTAATCTAAGCTACTCTCCCGTAGGGTAACATTTAGCCACTCAGACTGGAATTAGAAAAAGAAAAAACACAAAGAACTTGACTGGAAGCATCATTAACAGACCCAGTGAGTGCTATGGTTGAGCACTTGTGTATGAAAGAGAGTTGAGGTTGGGACCTTCCAGAGTTATTAACAGTAGAGACTGGTGCTCAGCAGCTGGCCCTGGGGCCTGTTTAGCAACGGCATGGGTGGCCAGGCAAATGCCCTAGAAAGGTGTTAAGACACCATTTGTGTTTACCGTCAGTTCCCAACCTGCCTTAGACCAGGGATGGACGAGTTGCCTTGGGATGTGAGGCCTAGTGTGCATCAAGCAGAACCACACCTCCATAGTGATGGAAGTAACTACCCTTGCAGACTGGTGGCTGAGTGCTCACCACAGTCTTCACCCATCTCTACTGTCTTGTTCTCCAGCTCCCTGAGCCTGAGAGAACAAAGTGGTTCCTGTCCCTGATGTAGCCCCTTAGATAACGTGCTTCCCTGCGAAAGGGACCCAGGTATCCCCATTCCTCAACAGAGAAATGATGCAGAAAGCCATAGGGCTGTCCAGATCGTCCACACACACTCCCCAAAGTACACCCAGGAGCCAACTCGGGCTTAGTGGCTAGTGTCGGGAGACTGCTGGAACCAGGAATGTGGAAGGGGGCATCCGAGGTCATCAGGGTCGGTCCCAGCCCTCAACAGCCACAATGGGATCAAGCATGTTCTTTTGGCCGTCCACAAGCCAGTTCACTGGACAACAACTCAAGGAAGCAGGGGCCAGAGAGTGATTTCACAGCTCCAAGAATTGGCAAGGGTTTAAAACATCCAAACCCAAGGGCGGAGATGCGAGGAAAAGGAAGACTAACCACCCTGGAGGTCAAGTTCAAGCTTCTACCTCACCCTTGGATATTTCTTCTCTAGAGTCCCGGGAGTAGAAAAGTCCCCAGCCTCCTTGGCCTGTCCGCTTTCACACTTCTCCAGCACTTCCCCTCCACCGTCTTGTGTCTCTGTCCCCAAGACTGAAAGCATAGATAGGCCTTGTTTTCACAAAGTCCTGTTGAAGCTGGGTGTAGGGGTTCACACCTGAAATCCCAGAACTTCGGAGGCAGAGGCAGGAGGATTGCTGCAAATTTGAGGCCATCCTAATTCTACATAGCAAGTTCCAGGTCAGCCACGACCTGCCCGAACCCCATTTTCCCCACTCACGACATGCCAGCAGTAGCAGAAGTAGCAGTTTTGCAAAGACAGATTCTTGAGGAAGGAACAGGGCCAGGGTGATTGCTCAGAGTGAAGGAGCCATGGGGAAGTGAATGTCGCCCATGCCTCACCGCTGTGTCCCTCAAACACATACATATGGGGCACACAGTGTGAGCTGCTGCTTCATGGAAAGGAAGAGGATGCTCAGAGGGGAAGTGAGGACACATCGTGGCTTGGTGCTGAGGAGACCCTGGAGCTCAGTGGTGTGTGGCAGAAGGGCTTGAACCAAAGGCCTCACTGCCACACTGGTGTGGCTGTCATTCAATTTTGTACACGGTGAGTTTGTTGGTGGGTTTGAAAATATGAGTAATTTGACTAGAAAGTTGCTTTGGTCTTTGGGGCTTTACACAAGGCTGTAGTTCGGCTGGCTCAAACCCTCATGCATGTGGCCAGGGTCACAGTTTTCCCTTCTGTTCTGCCAGAGTCTAAGCAAGAGCTGGCTCACACTAGGTGCCTGACAAACCTATAAACCACAGCCCTCTCTTCGTGGAAGTGTGGGGCACCCTAAGACATGTGCCCTTGCCTACTATTTATGCCACAGGGCATTCTCAAATAAACCTCTATGTGTCCAGCCTCCTTGAGAGCGGAGCCCTCCAATCACCCATAAGGCCCCTCTCCGGGCCAGCACCAGGGCTGACAGCCACCCTGCAGTCTGCAGGCCCAGTCTCCTTCCACAGGCATGGGAGATGGGGCTGTGAACAAAACCGGACAGGCTACAGTCAAGTCCCTGCTGTGCCAGCGGGCGGTGTGAATATCTGTGAGAATGGTGATATGTGCTTCACAGAGAGAGCAGCAGCAGGAGCAGGGGCTTCTGGGGCCACAGCCAAGAAGCGGAAGGGGAACAGAAGCCACACAGAGAGAATGGGGGTCTGCAGGTGTATGGTACTGGGGTGAGAGTCCAGAACAGGATCTGGGCCCAAGGTAAATACAGAAACAGGGTACACAGAAGATATGGGGGTGGCCGTCCTTACTGTCACTCTCCTGCTCGTTAGATGGGTACGTGGTGCAGTTAGGTGGCGAGTCTTTGCCTGTAGGAACAAAGAGAGGGCTGTTAGGTGAGTGTGAGGCTCATGAGGTCCAGGAGGTTGGTCCAGGCTAGTGACTCCTCTCCTGTCACAGGAATGCATGCTAATGCCTGCCTACACACACACACACACACACACACACACACACACACACACACACACACACACAC